>JASVEL010006560.1:140000-162697 GCA_032618575.1 Nicotiana noctiflora | reverse complement strand
AAGGTTGAGGAAAGAATCTTCAATTAGGTTTTGTTGTCGGGTTTATATGGTTTGAGGTGACGTGGGATCACCCTTGAGTAGGTGTATGGTAAGTTTATACAGAGATTTGATGGCTTTGGGATGACCTTTGGCACGTTCGAGGACAAACATACGTTTAAGTGGGGGAGAATGTAATAACTCGATTTATCGTTTTGAGCATTTGCATTTTCGTTCGATGGTTCGAGGTCGTGGGTAGCTTCATATGATGTATTATGACTTGCATGTATGGTCGGTTTCGGTTTTCAAGTGGTTCAAGATTGATTTGGAAGAATGATTCTCATTTTAGAAGCTTTAAGTTGGAGATGCTGACCAAGTTTGGCTTTTGCGTATTTGACCTCGGATTGGAGTTTCCATTAGGTCGGGATGGTGATTTTGGACTTGGGTGTATATCTTGAACTGGATTTGGAGGTTCCTAGGATGATTGGTTCAAATTGGCAAAAGTTGGAAGTTTGATGACTCGGAGAGTTAATAGGTTTGACTCATAGTTGACTTTGTGATTACCTATATCGGTTGGGGATTCTAAGCATTGGAATAAGTTTGTATGATGATTTATACTAGTGTGTAAAATTTGAGGTCATTCCGAGTTGTTTAGGCATGCTCGCCGTAAGTTTGGAAGTTAGAATTATAAAATAGTTCATTAAACTTGAATTGATGTGCGCTTCTTGGTTTCGATGTTGTTTGTATGATTTGAGACCTCGAGTAGGTCTGCGTTATGTTTTAGGATTGGTTGGTATGATTTGATGGGGTCCTAGGGGCCTCGGCTATGTTTCAGATGAATTTCGGACCATTTCACTCATGTTAGAGTTGTTGATGTTCTGGTGTGCTAGTGTTCATTGCGACCGCAGAGTGTTATTTGGGTGCTTGATAACATGCCTTACGCGTTCGCAATAAGGATGTTGCTTTTGCAGATCCTGGAGGGATGTGTTCATAGCGTTCGCGACCCATGAGTCGTGTTTGCGTTGAGAGAGAGCTTGATGGGGCGCCCAGTGGTTGGCTTTCGCATTCGCGGGTGGAAAATCAGGTTCACGAAAGAGTAGACTTATATAAGATTCTATTTCGAGGATTTTGGTTGTTTTATCATATTTTGAGATTGTGAGCTCGATTTTGGAGGGAATTTTCACGATTTGGATCGGGGTAAGTATTTTTTACTCGATTTTAGTTATCTTACATTATTTCATCCTTGTCTTTAGCATTTAATTGATGAATCTAAGTAAGGGAAATTATGAATTTGGGGTTAAAAACTTTTCTAAATATTTGAGAATTCAACCCTGATTCAGAGTCGGATTTGGAAGAAACTGGCATGGATAGATTCATATTCGAATGGGTGTTCGGAATTTGTGATTTTTGTCAAGTTCTGGGTTGACTTTTGATTCTTTTTCAAGATTGAAGCTTTGCTTTTTTAGGTCGTTTCCTATGGTTTATATTGATGTTATTAAATTATTTTGGCCAGATTCAAGCCGTCCAAACGTTGATTCATGCTGGAAGGAATTTTTAAAGTACTGATTTGGCTTGCTCGAGGTAAGCTTGCCTAACCTTGTATGGGGAATACCCCTTAGGATTTTGCCTTAATTGTTTATTTGTGTTATGTGAAAAGCAATGTGTACACAAGGTGACGAGCGTGTATATGGGTGTTATGTGAGGCTTGTGATTGAAATAGACCTTAGGCGATTAATATGCGTTATATCAAGGATGAATTGTATATGGAATATGCTCCGTCAAGTTGTGGCTATGTGAACGAGATTATTATACTTGTTTTAGTTGTGGTAATATTTTATTTGTTTAAAACCCATCTGTATTTTACCATTTTTATGTTCTTGTGCATCTTGTTGATAAATTATGATCTCATATCTGTGAGAAAACTTTGGTATTGTTGTCTTTGTGATACTATGACACATGTGGACATGTTGTGTGGATTGATTGATGTTGTGCGGTGTACAAGGGTGGCATTTTATTGTCATTGTGGTGTGGAGCGATACGGGTGGTTATTGTGATATTATCTAGGCTGAGCGATACAGGTTGCTATTGTGATATTGTCAGGGCGAAGTAATACGGGTGGTTATTATGTTATTGTAAGGGCGGAGTGATACGGGTGGTTGTTGTTATTGTGATAAACAAATGTGGGCACGAGGTGCTATGTGTGTTTCTTTGTGGTGACTTGATGTTGAAGCTAAGCCTTTGCTTGATTGAACTGTTATCACTTATTCTGATGAGGTTATTGTTATTCTTCCTGTTGTACTTTTGTTGTTAGTCTTGATTTATTGCACAGGATATTTTTGACTAGTGATATCGCATGACTTAACCTCATCACTACTTCACCGAGGTTAGTCTTGATACTTAGTGGGTACCGACCGTTGTGTACTCATATTATACTTCTGCATATTTTTTCTGAAGATCCCGGTGTTGGAGGTAGCAGACACAAGCAACGAGAGCTTCTTTGAACGTGAGGATTCAAGGTAGAGCTGCTTTGATCATCGCAATTCCTTAGAGTCCTTTCCTTACATTTATACATCAAATTCTCTATCTGAACAGTATTGTATTTTGAGATATTTCTATGTATTCAGTTAGAGCTCGTGACTCTGTAATATTTAGTTCTGGGAACATGTTGTGATTATCGTCATGTTGGCTTGTATCACTCTTATTTTCACATCTATATTAAACCTTATTTCGTTATACCATGTCTTTATTGATTTAATTGTTATAAGTGATCAGTATACCTAGTTTTAGAGAATAGGTGTCATTACGACCCCTATGGAGGGATTTGGATCGTGATAAAGTCCCTCCACACCTAGGGAAGGACAGCGAGTTCGTAAGAAGTAGCAGCAGCAGAATCTTATATTGCTAACTACCACAGATTAATGATGCTTCAATGGGACAAAAAACAAGACAATTTTCCACCTCTGGAAATAGTGAAATACTATATATTAGCGTTTTGCATGACTAGTCATTTTCACTATCGGACACCCATCAGATAAGCTGCTGTATGGAGCTCAACCAGAGGAATTGAAGATAGTATGGAAAGTATATCTGGGCTTACATGAAGCAAAAGAAAAGGAAAGACAAGACAAGTTTAAGGTATTAGAGTGGCTACAGAGATTAGTTCATGCTATGCTGAGAAGTACAGAAGATAACTACCTGCATTCCACATTCTATAGAAATGGTTCTGGAAGTTGATTCACCAAATGAAAATTTTGAAATCCAATAGCCCAGAAAAAATGCTGCAGCGTGCAAGGCTGCCACTGGGAGGAGTAACTGTGCACCCTGAGTTTTCAGCACATCTGCCACTTGCCCGATCTTCAGGAGAAAAAATATAGAATCTGGGTTAGCATAGTATCTGCGAGAGAAAAGGAGCATTACTATGTAGTAAATTATGCAAGCTTACCGGGCTTGCACAGAGAAGAGTGGTTAAAATAACTCCAATTAAAGGTGTAACGGTGATGATTTTTGAGGTAAATTTAGGAAAGAACTCATTTGATAGAACTGCAAAACAAAGTAAACTTGAATTAATATAGGCATATCTTATTTAAAACTCTACGAAAGCAAGATCAGCATAAATACATATTTCCATTGTGTTAGACTGTTAAAAAAGACGGAAAGTATTAAAATATCCAGTTACCTCCAATAATTGTTGGCACTAGCACAACCTGAAAGGTGCTTATAGCGAGACCCTGTAAAGAGAATGGAAGATGATTTTGATTGGAAGAAAGTCTTTATCTGAGCAAACCCCAAAAATTAGAATGTAATTGCCTAAGTTTAAGAGGGCTATCAGCTTCCTTTGGAAAAATCTAACTTTAAACAGCCATACTTTGACACTGTTAGTCTCCAAATTAGCTTACAAGTCCAGAAAATGTTTGGGTGCTGGTGCACGGCATATTTCAGAAATTCTCCATTGTATATATGCATTTATGGGATAAATTTTGATAAATGTCGCTGATATTGCATACATCAACAAATATTGAACACAGCAGCAGAGGTCAACTTACAGCAGCATCAACTGGGACAAGCTGACCAGCAAGAAGCTTAGTGAGCAGTGGTGTCATCACAATAGCTCCAATAGTTGAACACCTGCAATGATGCCATAGAAACACTTACTCCACCAACTTCTCTAAGAAAGTTTCTGGTCATTAGCTTATTGGTTGTCCCTAATTTTTTTATATGCCAAATGCCAATGGCAAATTTCTTGTCTAGGTGAACCTAATTTGGCACTGAGCAATAGCATAGGTCTGTTTTATCCTTAACAGCCATCACTTTCTACAGGCTTAAAAAATTATGGCATCATTACCAAGGAAGCTAAAGTATAGCGACTGAAAGTTCACATGCAGTCATTCATTTTCCCGTAATGAATTTTAATCTGCCAGAAATCATCCTAGACATAACAAAGGAGACCACTGTCAGCATAGTAACAAGTTCTCGTTTTTATTAGTTGCACTCTCTATTTGTAGTACCAAGACAAACATTGTAGTATGGCAGTAGTTTTCTGGAAATGCAACCCTTAGTTTAATTTTTTGATTTTTAAAAAAAAAAGGGGGGGGGGGGGGGGCTACATCTCCATGGGTTGAACTACCACCTTGCTGCAATGATTGTCCTGCTAATCATGCATTGCAGATCTCTATCCTCTACGGCAACACGAAAAATGTTCAGGAAAAACACTAAGTTCATTGATCGGCTAACAATCAGCTCACGCATTTGCCAGATACCACAAACACATTGTCACCATCATGAGCATTTATGGCCACAATGTGCACAACAAAGATATGTTGCTCGAACTCTGGTGCGGGTGTCCGATAGGAGGATCTAAAGGTCGGAACCTTCATTATCTAAATTTTAAGATTCGGGGTACGAATCCACGTACGAATACGAGTGCAGGAATTCAGCTAAAATATTAATTATAAAATATGTCTTAAGTTATGAGACATTATGTGGAAGACTAACAAGTTATTTCGAGAAGGAGAAACACTGATCAAGAGGAGAATCCGAGAAGGAGATAAAAGAAAAGGACTGACATATAAATTTCTATATAGAAGGTAATTCCATTTTCTCCAATTTCACCCTATCTTTTGTTTTGATTTCAAAAATCTTATTATCTGTCCCAAATTTCTCCATCCATCTTGATCAAAGTACCCAAAATCGATTGACTTAGATCCAGTGTGAATCCAACACTCACACTTACACCCACACCCACGTTGTGTTGATGCGGGTGCGACAACGAAAGTAAAGAACCGAGCAACTTAGCAACAGAGTACTACCTCAACATGTATCTCCAATGTCACAAGACATGCAATTATTCAGGAGAGCACAATGAATAACTACTTTATCAAATAAACGAAGAACTTTACAGGAACATAGGAATTGAGTCATTTCTCAATTAATTATAGTGGTTGTAAGCTAGATAATCTGTCTTTAAGTTCAAAGAAATTTTAACCTGGTTTAACGGCCTCCTATCAATAGGGAGGAGAAACCACTCAAAAGCAACAATTTGATATAATGTAGATTGCATTGGCAAACAAAATTTCAGATCAACTTAGTTTTAACATATCCCTTGTCTTTTTTAAAAACCAAATTAAGTCAATATAAGGTTTAAATGGGCTCAACACTTTGATACAAAGCAAAAGGGTGGATCATCATCATATAAATATTTCATTTTAAATGAATTTAAAAAAATAGTCAGAGTGTAGGTGCAAAAGGAAACCTTTGGAGCAACAGTAAAGTTATCTTCTTGTGACCTATAGGTCACGGATTTAAGGTGTGAAAGCGCCACTAATACTTGCATTAAGGTAGGCTATCTACCTTATGCAAGTTCATTTGCAATACAGGATAAATTTCCAATTTGGTGAGGGTTTAGCATCTAACTAGGTAACCTGTGTTTAGCATCTAACTTAGTAACCATGAATTTTACTAAGCACAGAAAATTGCACTCTTGAACTTGCCTAACTTCGACCTCTATGGTGGCTTCTTCTGCATTATAAGTTAGTCATACTTTAGTTTCTATATTGGGCATTGAGTGCCGCTAACATCTGTAAAAAATATAGCTTGCATGATAATAGCAAAGTTTATTGACAATAAAAACTTCCCACGGACTACATTAAATCTACATTCACAATCTCTGCTTACGTAGTCATAAGAACAGAAAGTGCTACATTCCCCTTTGAGATATATGTTGCCACATTTGACGCCTGACCTCCAGGACAGCATGACACCAAGATAAGACCAGTTGCAAGTGGGGCAGACAACTTTAGAGCCTACAAATCATACCAATTGGAGGAAGAGAACAATTAGTATTAGCTTACAAAAGTAATCTTAGAAAGCAGCACCAAGAGTAAGTCTTGCTAAGAAACAAAAAACACAACCAGAGAGAATAACAGCATCAACATGCTAAACTATTAAGGTTAAACTTGAATACAGATATCAAAAAATGTTTCTAGAGGTTAAATAATTTATCTCTGGCAACAGAAGCAGTATCATAAATTATAGATAGTAGAATGTAGTGTGATCCTAATAGAACTAGCTTTAACAGAAAATTCAAAAAAAGGGATAAAGCAAACAGGACAGCCCGGCGCACAAAGTATCCCGCGTTTACGCAGAGTTCGGGAAAGGACCTAGGCAGTCTAACCTAATGCAAGCATCAGGTCAAATTCCACGGCTCAAAC
This sequence comes from Nicotiana noctiflora, assembly GCA_032618575.1. Taxonomy (NCBI): domain Eukaryota; kingdom Viridiplantae; phylum Streptophyta; class Magnoliopsida; order Solanales; family Solanaceae; genus Nicotiana; species Nicotiana noctiflora. Next base: position 156,014 of record JASVEL010006560.1, on the reverse strand, counting down.
CCGTGACCTATAGGTCACACTAAGACAACTTTACCATTTCGCCATGGCTCCCCTACAAATAAGGATAAAGCAAACAGTCTTGGTGCGCAAGGCATCTGCGTGCACGCAGGGTCCTGGAAAGGGCCGCACCTCAAGGTGTGTAATGTAGACAGCCTATATTAGTGACTACATTCACGGCTCGAACTTGTGACCTATAAGTGTAGATTTTGAGAAGAAGAAAAGGCTCCTTGTATTCCCGTGTATATTTACATCCATGAGCAAGGGAATTTATACAAAGCTCCTAATGCTAATTAAGGAAATAAAATTAATCGATACAATCAATCCAGCTATCAAATTAAATTAGAATAAAATCAGATCTCCAAAATATAATCAAATCTCCTGAAATCATGCTAATCGGCACTCCTAAATCAAGACTCCTTGAATCATGCTAATCAACAATAAGTCAAAGAAAGATAATTTTACCGTTACTCCAAGGCTCTTCTTCTGCTAAAGCAAACAATGATAGCAAAAATAAGAGAGGGCTAATATACTTTAGAAGCATGAAATGTAACAAAAAAAAGTAGGTATGGCCATTCTTCAAAGGATAAAATGTAACGAGGACCCGACCAGTCGTTTTGAGCATTTGCATCGAGTTCGGTGGTCTGAGGTCATGAGTAGCTTCATATGGTGTAATATGACTTGTGTATATCGCCGGTTTTGGTTTTCGGATGATTCAGGATTGATTTGGAAGAATGATTCTCACCTTAGAAGCTTTTAAGTTGGAAAAATTGACCAAGTTTAACTTTTGTGTATTTACCCCGGATCGAAGTTTTGATGATTCTGTTAGGTCCAGATGGTGATTTTGGACTTGGGCATATGCCCGAATTTGTATTTGGATGCTTCTAGAAAGTTTTGACTACAATTGGCGAACGTTAGCAATTTAAAGGTTTGGAAAGTTCATAGGTTTGACTAGGAGTTGACTTTGATGATATCGAGTTTTGATTGTTGCTTCGGGAGTTAGGAATAGGTTCATTATGTCATTTGGAACTTGTATGCAAAATTTGAGGTCATTCCGGGTTGATTTGATATGATTCGACTTTGACACGAGTTTTGAAAGTTGAAAGTTTAAAAGTTCATTAAACTTGATTTGAGTTGTCATTTGTGGTTTCAACGTTGTTATGTGCAATTTGAGACTCCGAGTAGGTCTATGTTATGTTTTGGGACTTGTTGGCATGTTTGGGCAGGGCCCCAAGGGGCTCGAGTGAGTTTCGGGGTGACTCAGACTATTTTTGGTGGATTTTGTATTGCTGATTGTCGGTGTAACTGCAGAGCATCGCGATCGCGAAGCTAGGCTCACGATCGCATAGAGGAAATTGGGTTGGGGTGTTTAATCTCTTCGCACTCGCAAGTGTTAAGATGCGTAGAGACTGTGCAACTTGAGCTTCGCGTACGCATTTCTAAAGTCGCACTCGTGCCAGTAAGCTGAGAGATGGAGAACCCTTCTTCGCGTCCGCGAGACGTGAGTCGCGTTCGCGTTGTGCAACGTCAGTGGGCATCGCGCTTGCATGAGAAGTGTGGCGAACGAGTAAGGCATTTTGCGGCAATGCATTTTTGTTCATCGCGATCGCGATGTTTGTTCTGCGTTCGCGAAGAGTATATCTAAAGCAAATCTATAAGTACTCTATTTCGAAGGTTTTGGTCATTTTATTATATTTTGAGTTATCGAGCTCGGAATTGGACACTTTCGGAGGTGATATTCAGTACATGGGTTGGGGTAAGTATTTTTAACACGATTTTGACTACATTCCATGATTCTATCTTCTATTTTGGCATTTCGCTTATTAATTTGAAAGAGAAATTGGGGGGTTTTGTCTAAACATTTCTAAAGTGAATTACCAAGTGCCCGTTTGGACATAAAACTTGATGGAAGATTTATCCAAAAAAAAATCGCTTTTTTTCGAAATCAGCGTTTGTTCGTAAAATTTCCAATTTCCACTTGAAGGTGCATTTTGGAAGTTTTAGAAAATTCAAAAAACTGCAAAAAGCTGTTTTCCAAAATTTTCACTCAAATCACTCACAAAACTTCAAAAACAACGCAAACTGAAATTCATGTCCAAACACAACTCTAAATTTCAAATACCATTTTCAATTGAAAAACATTTTCACCATTTTTTGAATATTACATCTCTTATGTCCAAACACCTACTAAGTTTTCAACATCGACTCGGAGTTGAACTTGCATTCGAATGGGTTGTCAGAATTTGCGAGTTCTGTCGAGTTCCGAGGTGCGAGCCCGAGTTTGATTTTTCGGTTGACTTTGAGTATTTGACTAAAGATTCGACCTTTTATGGCTTGAGGTTTGTTTTGCATAGCTTATTTGATATTTGGGAAAAATGTCAGATTTGTCCCCCTACTTTAATAAATTATTCACGTTTATACCCAGTTCTACTATCGGTCTAAATAAGTTCCCACCGTTAAGAAAGTAGACAAAAATAGCCTCAACCCTAATGGTTGTCCACTGTGGCAAGGACCCCACAATAAAAAATGCCACGTAATTAAATAACTCACACCTTACCTTTTTTTATTAATATTTCTTTTTCATCCTAAATTCTTATTTTTTTCCTTTTCCTTTTCTCTTTTATTCTCTATCCCTTTCCCTACCATCTGAATCCCTTCCATTTCTCTCACTGCCAACTTGCCCTCCACCATTATAGTGGAAAATTTCACCGGAAAAAATAGTCCCTCTGCGGTACCGGCGATATCAACTGGCCGGTTAACCTCTAGAAACAATCTCTCTCACTCCTACTATATCCGCCTGCCACCTACCAAAAAATATCTACCACCACTATAGATCATATCTTTCTCACTATAAAAAAAAAAAAGGGAAATATATGGCGGTTCATGAAAACCGCCATAATATATAAAGTATTTTCAGTCCGTCATACCAAAACCCGACATATACTATTGAAAGCGTGTTTGAACCGTAGTTACTTGCACTTTATTTTTAACATATTTTTTTTATTTATTTCGAAAATGCTAAAACATTTACCATCACTAATTAGAACCTCTTCCCTCACTCTGTCTCGTTTCCCCAATAAACCCTAGTCATAGTGCCCATCTCCTGCTTCATGCTACCAAATCGTGATTGGCGCTTCACCAGATCGGCAGGGACTACTCCTTCTATACACTCCTAATCTCTCCAGTTCTCACCAGGTCTTCTATGTGTTCGCTAACCTCACTAAGCCTCTTTATTTCCTTCTCCTTTTTGCTTATGTATGTATAGGTATTTGTGTATCTACGGTGTTTTTGTAGGTTTTGCTATGCCCTGTAACTGTAGTTGTCTGATTTGTTCTTATAAGGTATGGGTTATTAAATTACGTGACATTTTTTATTGTGGGGTCCTTTGCCACAGTGGACAAGCGTTAAGGTTGGGGCTATTTTTGTCTATTTTCTTAACGGTGGGGACTTATTTGGATCGATAGTAAAACTGGGTATAAACGTGGACAATTTATTAAAGTAGAAGGACATATCTGGCCTTTTTTCCTTGATATTTTTGGGTTGCTTTTGGCTAGTTTTGAGCCATTTGAAGGTTTATTTGAGCAGGATGGCGTTTCCAAAGTGTTGATTGGCTTGCTCGGAATTAGATTTGACTTGTTTGAGGTAAGTAACATATCTAAACTAGGATTTGAGGGTATTTAACCCTAGAAACTACGTTAACATGAAAACTATTCGGATGACATATGCACTAGGTGACAGGCGTGTGTACGTGCACCGGTGTGTTCCTGATTTGAGGTGGCTTTTAGACTATTGCCGGAATTGTTTTGCTATCATACCTTATTATACCTGTGGTTTCTCTACTTGTTTGATTATTTGAACTATGATTCATGTTAGACATTTTGTCTAGGCGATGTGCTATTGTTTGAGACTTGATAGGGTTATTCCTTCCGTCTCTGAGCTATTTACCTTATCTGTATACATGTTCTCAGTCATGATGCTATATCCGTGTATGATATCTCTGTCTTAATACTTCTTGTTTGATTCCTCACATGTTGTTGATGCCCCCTATGTGTGACACTGATAAACTAAGTATCGTGAGATATGTTTATCTAAGACTTGAATGGTAAATGACTAAGTTTGGCCCACAGAGTCGATTTGGTATTCATTATAAGGTGACGCGTACGCCAGGCCCACGTGCGCCAGGCCTCACTATTGGGCTATATGATTATGATTAGTGCTTGGGCAGGATCCATCCCTCCGGAGGCTAACATGCTAGTAGTGGGGGCAGGCACAATGTCATATACACGTGCTCGATAATGGGTAGTTATGCCAGGCACCCCTACAATGCTAAGTGTGATTAGTTTGATGGATCTATGGTGATATTGTTAGGGGCATTTGAACCAGGCACCTGGAGTGTGCTAAGATTGTATGCAGTTAATGACTCCACTATGAAAGCTGATTTGTTGACATGTATACTTGACATGTAGGCATATACCTTTCTCATGCTAGACGGTGATATCACATTTGATTACTTGACACGTATACTTGCCATGTAGGTATAGAGAAGTATTTTCCGCATGATAATTGGTAAACAAAAAGGGCTTATCTGATGTTGTAATTGGGAAAAACACAGTTCTTTTGATAAACTCATGTTTAATTGATTGTAGTGAAAGATTTGAACTTTTAACTATTATACTTGAAAAGCATGTTTACTCTCCCGTAACTGTGAACGAATCGAGCATAGTATCTCTTAAGTCATTCACTATTGCTGTGTATTTTACATTAATATGAATTGTCACTGCTATTGATGTTGGACTCTAACCTTTTTTCCGAGCTCGTAATTGCTTTCAACCTGAGGTTAGGTTTGTTATTTATTGAGTACATTAGGTGGGTTGTACTCATACTACACTTCCGCACCTTGAGTGCAGATCTTGGAGCAGATGTTGTATATTGAGGGAGCTGGAATTGAAGATGTACCTGCGCTCTGGAGCTAGCTGCCACTTGCCCTTGGTAGCTTTAGTGTTTGAAATTCTGTTTATGCGTATTTCAGAGATGGTGTATTTATTTCATACCAACTTTGTAAATTCTAAGACTTAGAAGCTCATGACTTGTACTACCAATTATTGGGAGCTTGTAAAGAAAATTTAGTCATTTTACTCATTTACTCTTAATTATTCGCATATGAGTTGTGTTGAACGTTACTAGGCTTACCTAGCGGGTTAGGTTAGGTGTCATCACGACTGGTTAGAGTTTGAATCGTGAAATAAAAAGATGCAACTCATATGAGTAATTTATCAATCAAACTTTCTTATGCTTCTCTATGAGTCTGTTGAGGTACATATACTATTGATGAAGTTTCCTTATTATGCTTAACTAAGTTACATCTTAATATGGAGGCCGCGAAGAATAATAAGGGTAGTAAATATTTCTAACGTAGACTGTTCGAGCTTTTTTATGCCTTCTATTGGCACACATAATATAATTCCAGTGTAATGGAGCTGATCTTCATTCACTGCCCTAAAGTGGTTTCGTTCGAGTCAAAGAGTATGAGCCTCACCAAGTCAGAACATAAGTATACACATTTTGGAAACAACATTCAATAGTGATGTATTATCCTTTTTTTCGTTCTTTTGATATAAGGACATAAGGTCTATTATACAAATTTTATTACGAGTTCAACTTGATTTAAATCATCCGTAGAGAAAATGAGTAACCCATTGAAGTAAGAGAAGACATACCATTGCTATGGCAAAGCCTAAAAGTGGTTTGATGAAGTACTGAGCCAGAAATCCAACACCAACCTGCAAACCAAGCAACCATTGGTGTCTGCCGGTACTTAATAAGAAAGAAATAGTAGGGAGCATGAACAAGTTGTTATTTACAGTCCATGGGTTCCTTAAACATCGCCGGAAGTCCTCAAAAGTTAGTGTCAAGCCCATCGAAAGCATTAGAAATCCCAAACCAAGAGTGAACAGGTCTGTTTCCAACCAAGTGACCTGTAAGATTCTCATATCCTATCAGTTCAAATTATTCATTTATCATAAATGGAATTGCAAAGAAAAACAACTAAATTTACCGCGGCAGGTTTATATATGCCAAGGATTGTACCTAATATAACCTGCAAACATTGAGTAGAGTAGCTGCACAATTTCAAAAAATGGTCTGTACTATAAAAAGGCTGCTAACAAAAATGATATATTAAAAAAATATAAATATATACTTTAAAATGGAGAAAAAAGGATATACCCAGAGAGGAAAAAGAGTGGTCAAAGTCTCAATTATTTTTTCATATTGGCTCATTTCACTGGAAGAGCTGCTTGGTAAGTCTCCAGACACATTTGTTGCTGCCTTGCAAGATATTTTTGAATTCCTAATGGACCAAAAAGCTTTTGTAACTCCAAATGAAGAAAACAATAAACAAGGAGCTTTGATTCAAGCACTAACCGCAGTGAAGTGATTCCAATAAATGAAGATTGAACTGGGAAAGCAACATCTGAAATTTGGTGCTTATTTTGAATGAACAAATTACATCTTCCAGTCTCATGTCCACTTCTTATACCTTAAAATGGACATTCAATATAATTAATAAAAGAAAGTTTCAACTAAATGTCAAAATCAACAATCGTATCAACACTCAACAGTACCAAAATTGCAACTAAATAATGAAGAGAACAATAAACAAGTAAGAAAAGAAATGTGGAACATACTAAAATGGGTAGGAGTCCTTCGAGCATAACTTGGTCTGTGAAATGCCTCTGAAGACTGCAATTTACAATCTTTTACAATAAATCTGGACAAAGAAGCCATTTGATTTGATTAGATAAACACAGTATGAAGGAAGATTGAGGGTTCAAGTAGAAGCGATAGTGATTAGCATGAGGAGTTTTGTTTGGAAAATTGAGAGATGGGGTCCAAGATAGAGATTCTATGAGTCGTGGAAACCAATGAACCACACAAGGACGATATCAGGATTATCCAAATATTTTCAGATTTTTTCTTTAGGAGATCGACCATAAATGATTATGGTCCCCCTCCCTCGAAATGTCGTTTGGTTGCATTTTCACTAGAAGGTGTGTTGTATGCCCACAAAAATAAACAAAGTATGCGCTTAGATGTCGAGCAAATTTGTTGAGAAAATGTAACAGCTTGTTTCGAGGCTTGTTACTTATTTCATAATATATATTGTATTGTATTGTATTATATTGTTTGATAAATATAATATTTGAATGAATTATATTATTTTATCGTTGTTTTATGATATTATGCATCAGTAATTTGATGAATAAATTTGTAATATTATATAAAAAAGTTATAATACGGTATATAAAAAAGATAGGGTAAAAAATAAAATAGAATTATGTAATAATAATAAAATGTGAGATTGAGAAAAACATACAAGAAAACCACGCGACCACATCAAATCAATCGTTACATAAAGTGACACATTTCATTGTTAGGCGTAATAATGAATTTAACGATTCGATCCAATAAAATTTAAGTAACAATATCAAAATAAATATTGTATTTAAAGTAACAATACGATACAATACAATAGATAACAACCATCCAAACAAGTTGTAAGTGACTTTTTTGTTGTGTATATTCTTGGAAATTCTATTTGGGGTGTGTATGATACGAATGAGAAAATAGATTCAAAGATTCTATTTCTTCCAATAACGTGGGAAAAGGGCAAAAGGCTATAGCATTTAGTCTAGCTGACACAATTAAAAGGGTGTATTTTTCTTCTTTTCTTTATTTTCTTTTAAGTCTTCCAATCCTTACACCTCTCGGCAAAAGCTATTTATAGTAGGATTTCGGCTTCCTTCATCTCAATTCATAATCTTCTTCTCTACCAACCCCTTTCCTTAATGTTACACAATAAAGCTTGGCAACGGAAAATCCAAATTCTACGTTATTTTTAAGGGTAGAAAACCTTGTATATATACTTCTTGGGATGAATGTTCAATGCAGGTAACCTAATTTAAGGGAAGCGACATAGGTCATACATAATAGAGGCGAATGCCATGGCAGCATAATAAAGATATCAATAAAAATACTCACTCCGATCCAAAACAAATAATTTTTTGGTTTTTTCTTGTGGTTCAAAATAAATAATTTTTTCAGATTTCAACAATGAATTAATTATGTTTTTACTATATTGCCCTTGGAGTAATTAATGTTGGAGTATGTGTTAGGAGTGTTTATGTGAAGAGGTGGTAAATGTTAATATGGTCAATTTTATTACTAATTAATGCTAAAAGAAGAATTTCTTAATACGTATGAAAACAACCAAAAAATTACTTATTTTAGACCGAAAGTAATATTCAAGTACTGAAGATACTAAAACAAGTGGAGAAAAAGGCAGAACAGAAGAAGAAAATGATAAAGAAAACTTAATGTCGGTGTTCATTGCTGGTGTGCTAGTGGGGATAAAAATTATCATATAATAGTAGTTTGTAAAAGTCTCAACTTGCTTGGAACATAATTGTTGCTATTGTTGTAGTAGTTGTTGTTTTGTAATAATAAGTCATCTATTTATTTTCGATTTCAGTAATGAATCATTAGTTCCATAAAATGTGTATGTCCGGTAATTATCTCGAAGAGGAAGGCCATTTTAGGAACTCGTTCCTAATATTTGCTATTATTGATCCATTGTAGGTGGATAAACCGATGACATTGTATGGGATCTTCCATATATTTTCCTTGGCTGATCCATCGGCTTCGTGTTGTGGATGGATCAACCAAGGACAGTCATGATCCAAGAGTTGAAACTTCGTTAATCTTACTATAGAAACTGAAGTCATTCATTACCCTAGAGTGACCTTGGTTGACACTAGATGCATCGTACAAGGATGGATCACCGATGGCTAATCACATGAATGAACCAGTGGAATATCTTTGGTGAATGCATCGATAACCTCTACTCGACACATCGATAAAAATGGCGGTCATATCTTATATTTACCTTGCTAGATCCGTCGACGAGCTATAGGTTTTGAGATGGATCAATCAAGGCCAATATCTTCCACCATTATCGGAGTGGGGTTGCTTTGAGTGCGGAGAGTTTGGTCATGGGAATAAGTATTGTCCCCCTATGTAGGGAGGTCCAGTTCAGTAGGTTCAGTAGAGGAGTCAGGCTATGACTTTCACACCCGTTACTTCACCGCCCGTTCAGTCAGCTCAGGGTGAGGATCAAGCAGGTAGAGGTCGCTATAGAGAGGGAGGCCAAACAAGTGGAAGTTAGGCTCAATGTTATGCTTTCCCTGCCAAGCCAGAGGTTGTTTCTTCAGACGTAATGATCACAAATATTGTCTCAGTATTCCACAGGGATGCTTCCATATTATTTGACCTTGGTTCCACTTATTCGTATGTATCATCGCATTTTTATCGCTATTTGAATATGCCCTGTGAGTCCTTAAGTTTCTGATATTCATGTATCTACGTAGGTGGGCGATTCTATTATTATAGACCGTATGTATCGGTTGTGTGCGGTGACCATTGGGGGATTGGAGAAAAGATTTGATCTCTTATTGCTTAGTATGGTTGATTTTGACGTGATTCTGGGCATGAATTGGTTGTCCTCATGTCATGCTATTCTGGATTGTCACGCTAAGTCCATGAGATTGACTATGTCGGGCTACCTAAGATTGAGTAGCGAGGTTCTCTGGACTATGTTCCCAGTAGGGTGATTTTATATCTGAAGTTCCAACGAAAGGTTGGGAAGGGGTGTTTGTCATATTATGCTTTTGTGAGGAATGTTGGTGATGATACTCCTAACATGGATTTTGTTCTGGTAGTGCGAGACTTTTTGGATGTGTTTTCTGCAGACCTGCCGGGCATTTCACCCGACAGGGACATTAATTTTGTATTGACTTGGTGTCGGGACTCAGCCCATATCTGTTCCTCTGTATCTTATGGCACTAGCAGAGTTGAAGGAATTGAAAGAGCAACTTCAGGAGCTTCTTAATAAGGGGTTCATTACGCCTAGTTTGTCTCCTTAGGGTGCATCGGTTTTGTTTGTGAAGAAGAAGGATGGTACTATATGGATGTGCATTGACTATAGGTAGCTAAAAAAAGTTATAATTAAGAACAAGTATCCTTTGCCGCGCATTGATGACTTATTTAACCGGCTTCAGGGAGCTAAAGTGTTCTCTACGATTGATTTGAGGTCTAGGTATCACTAGTTGAAGATTCGGGACTCGGATATGTGTGTGATGAGTGAGAGTTGAAATATTCAAATTGAGTACTCTAAGAGCGTGAGTACATGGGAATACCATCGTGATGCATTGCATTTGACGTGCATATTTGTTTATCTAGACATAAAGATGTAACACTCCTCATGCTAGCTATACTTGGCATATTTTACAGGTATTGAGCTTAATTATTAAGTTTGAAAAAATGTCTACATTTCCGTACTGTGTATAAACTGACTATGAGGTTTCTCCGAGTATTACTGCTATTTCCCTGTTATACTTGTGTTATTTTCTGGATTTGGATTGTACCTCTCTGTGCTCTTTGTCACGACCCGGATTTTATTGTACATTTGGTCAGTTGTACTCGTACTAAACTCTATACTTCGTGTGCGGATCCAGGTACATCTGGACCTGGTGGTTGTTGGACTTGGAGTATTACCTGCTTGGAGATTTTTGAGGTAGTTGCTTTGGCGTCTGCAGACCTCGACTCTCCTTCTTTTCAATTTATTTAGCATTGTGCTATCTTTCCAGACAATTGTATTACAAGTTTTAACTATGTTGCCATTTAGTAGCTCATGAAATCAGTGACCTAAATTTTTGGAAAATTTTGTATTTGAGTTGCAGTTATTCTTCTCGGTTATTTATGAGATTTTCACTGTTAAAACTTATTTCATCATGCTTGTAGTTATTTATGACTGTCGGCTTGCCTAGTACTGTGATAGGTGCCATCATGACATGTTAAGATTTGAGTTATGACAACTAATATTGTGGCATGCAACCTGATCCACAATATCAATATATATATATATATTGATATTGTGGCGTGCAACCCAATCCACAATATCAAAAATATCATATGAAACCACAACGCCGGCCAAGTGCAAGAAACACTCACAACATATCACTGTGATAATGAACACACAGTATCCGACTAGGTAATAAAACTCTACATAGTAGAATGAGCAGTCCAAAATAAGAAAAAAGTCCACCATATAAAATTAAAAGGCTTCCACAAGGTATATCACACAACCAATCCGCAAGTCACCCAATCTGGTTAAGAAAAGTGGAGTAATACATGAAACAAGCAAAGATGTTTATCAAGTAAGAACATGGATCAAATGAAGGCATTCAATATATGAAATCATGTAGCAAGTAAAGACATTTAATCAGTGAAGGCATATTGTAAGTAGATACATATAGCAGTTTAATGCATGTAGTGAGTGAAAACATATAGCAAGTTAAGGCATTTAACAAGTAAATCATGTGACAATTAGAGGCATGTGATAGGTATGAGTTAATAACAAGCTAAGACATGAATTCAAAGAGGACATGTAATAAAAGTAAACCAAATGAAAGCGCAAGTGTAATAGTAACAAACAAGATAAAGAGCCCATTTGAATTGACTTGTTTTAAGTGCTTTTAAGCCAAAATAGCTTTTAAGTAATTTTGTAGTGTTTGAATAAAGTAAAAAAATACTTTCAAATACTTATTTTTAAGCTAAAATGACAAAACAAGCCAAAAGCCAAAAATTAGAATTACTAACTTATGGCTTAAAAGCTATTTTAGCTTAAAAACCACTTAAAACACTCGTAATGCTTAATAAAACAAGTGATGACCCTTTGGGAAAACATAGAGATAATTATATAAGGAACCCAAATGGAAGGTATCATATGTAAGAGCAGACACTAATGAAAACCAAAGTAAAGGGCATGTGAGTGCTTAATGAATGAGTAATCATAACAAAAATCCAACTTCCTTTCTTTTCTGCACGATAATAATCAACAAAAATAATCTCATTTCAAAATGCACATAAATACTCATCGTGTCCTCATCATACCACCAACCACAGGGGAATACTCATCGTGCCAACATCATATACTCTGCATAAAAATACTCATCGTGCCAAACATAGCCCTAAGGCTCCAATCATCATCTCTTAGTACAAGTAAATAAACTCAGTTAACATTACAATAACAGGTATAATATTAATTCCCGATACTACGATCAAGTTAAGTATGCAAACGATTCTAGGAAATGACAAATTAAATCCTTTTTAAGATGTCATATGTTCTATCATGATCTCTATTGCAGATAATTCATTTTACTAGTCATAGAGTTAAATGAAACATATGTTAAGAAATCACCAAGTTCAACGAAGGTATAGAGAAGAACATAATTTTCCCTCCTGATCATGAAAAATCAAGTCACATGCATATACGCTCGTCACCTCGTATATGTATCATACCATCATGTAGCAAATATATCAATTAGTAGGAAAAAAATCCAACAAAGCTAGGCAAGGTACTTACCTCAAACAAGTCAATCGATACACTAAAATCGCCATCCTGCTCAAATCAACATCTAAACGGCTCGAAATTAGCCAAAAGCAACTCAAAATCATCAAATAATGCCATAGGAAGCAAACTTAAACGATAAGGGTCGAATCTTTAATTAATTACTCAAAGTCAAATAAAATTTAACCTGGGCTCGCACCCCAAAATCTGATAAACATCACAAATTTTGATAACTTGTAGAATACGATTCCAACCAAACTACTTTCACTCAAATCCGACTCCGATTCGACGTTCAAATCTCAGATATTCACTTTAGAAAAGTTTAGATAAAAACCCCTCATTTCTCTTTTAAACTCATCAATCAATTACCAAAATCGAAGATAGAATTATATAACATAACCAAATCTGAGTAGAAAATATTTACCCCAATCCATGCGATAGAATTATCTCCAAAATCGACCAAATTCGTGCTCACCAACTCAAAATGTGATAAAATGAGCTCAAGGTCCAAAATAGAGTACTTTTATGCATTATTTAGTGGTACCCTACGCGATCGCGGTTGTCCCCTCGTGATCGCGATGCATAAAATTCCACTGCTAGAATTTACACTACGCATTCACGTATAATCCTCGTGAATGCGATGAATACATAAGCCAGACCTTCGCGAACGCGATAAAACTTGCGCGAATGCAAAGAAGAACTCCTCATGACTATCCAGCCTTACTCAACACTATGCGAACGCGCATACCTGGACGCGAACACGATGAAGACCAGCCCTAACATTATGCGAATGCGAAGACATTGGCGTGAACGCGAAGAAGAAATGAAGCACCATAAATCAGCAGAAACCAACAGAACTAACATGTCCCAAAATGGTCTGAAACTCACTTGAGCCTCTCGAGTCCTCGTTCGGACATACAAATAAGTCCCAAAATATAATATGGAACTACTCGAGGTCTCAAATCTCATAACAATATCAAAATTACGAATCACGGCTCAAATCAAACTTATTGAACCTTTGAAGTTTCAATCTCCAAAACGCGCGCCGAACCTTATCAAATCAACTCGGAATAACCTCAAAATTTTCACACTAGTTCCAAATTATATAATGAGCCTATTTTAACTTCCATAACCAAAATTTGAACCCGATATCATCAAAGTCAAATCCCGTCAAACTTATGAACATTTCAAACCTTCAAATTGCCGACTTTTGCCAAATAGTTTCAAAACCCTCTAGAAACATCCAAATGCAAATCCGGGCATACGCTCAAGTCCAAAATCACCATCCGCGCATACCATAACCATAAACACTATAATCAGAGGTCAAATATGCAAAAGTCAAACTTGATCAACTCTTTCAACTTCAAACTTCTAAAGTGAGAATTATCCTTCTAAATCAATCCGGAACCATTCAAAACTACTGTCAACGATACACGCAAGTCATAATATACCATACGAAGTTACTCTTGACCTCAAACCGCCAAACTGAATATTAATGCTCAAAGTGAACGATCGGATCGCTATATATGAACTCGGTAGAATTGAATTCTCCGATGTAAGTACCAATGGCAAGATTGCATGCACCTCAAGTATCGTTTTGTGATAACAACCTCAATCGAATGTAAACTTTAAATAATGTGCACAATAAATTTTCAGAAATTATTCAAGCTGGCTCTTAAAGAGCAGATGGAACCGCATAACATAACATGGAAATAATGTTCCATTTTATTTCAAATTTTACTTTTTTTGATAAGTGAGTAAATCTCATGCTTGAACAAGATTTCTTACGCAAATATACCGTGTACAAGCTACGGCTTTCAAAATCAAACCGTAATCAATAACCCAAATATAAAATTGGCATATTGGCTTATTTGTCTCAGATTATAAGATTAACGATTGGTGAGTGAATTGAAATTTATAGTTGCTTATCGTTATGGGACCAAGTACTTAATTTTCTTATCGAATAAACTGTTAACCCATTAAATATTATTATACTAATATTTTCTACCCCTATGTATGTAGTATATGTGTGTATGAAGTATCTATATAAACCCTAAAGACTTCATACGTGTTTATCTTGCGTTGTTGAATAATCTCTGCCGCTCCCCCACTCTTTTTATGCCTATATACATCAAAATTGATTAATATGGTACAAAGCTCCTTAGCGAAATGTTGTTTGTTTATCTATATATAATTAAAAACCAAATACAAAAGTCTCTTATGAAGCCAAATGTCACAACAATAACATGATACATGACATGTTAGGACATTGGTCCTAATTATTAGGAAGTTAAATTTGGAATTACAATTTTATTTATTTTAAAGAAACTGTAAATGATAGTTTTTCTTTTCAAAATTCAAAATTTCAGAATTTTTATATTTTAAAGGGTAGAGAGGCTGTTTCCAAATAGACCCCCGGCATCCTTCCCTCCAAGAAGTTGGAAGTGGGGGTTGCTTACCATCAGAGCAACCCCTCTTGTCACAAAATTAAAAGGCAAAATGCATAATTTACCATATCCAAATCCCTTTATACACTTTCTTGACGTAAATATGATATTACAAATTTAACCTTTCAAGTGTGTCAAGACACACCATTTTCTCCACATGGCATGCGCGTGTTTAATTAAAATATTGAGCGCGTATCTATATTCTATATCTATATATAATTAAAAGCCAAAGACAAAAGCATATTATTATGACAAGTGGCATAATCACAAAAAGCCAAGTGGCATTGTTAAGACAAAAATAACTACCTTTTAACTAATTGTTTTTTTAAATTTTGAATTAATTAGTTACTCTTTTTGAATTAATAAATATAAATATATTATAATTAGCTATATTAAAAAAAAATAACTACCCATTCAAATTAAGGAGTAATTTATAGTTCATGTTTTAAAGTTATTTTAAAATAGAAAAAAAAAACATAAATTAGTTACAGTAAAAAAATGAAAATATTAATTAAAAAAACTACATATTCAAGTTGGGGAATAGTTTCAATTTAGAATTTTAAAATTATTTTTAAAAAATATTATTAAGACAAGTGACATAATCACAAAAATCCAAGTGGCATTGTTAGGACAATAAACTACCTTTTAATCTATCTATATATCTATATATTATTAATAGGAGAGAAAAAATTCCTCTTAGTAAGCTACGTGGTAGCTTCAGAAAAAGCCAAGTAGCATAGTTATTTAGTTAATAATTCATTATTGGTTATTCTTTTTGAATTTAAATCTATATCTATATTTATATATTAAAAGCAAAGGAAAAAACCCTCTCATTAAGTCACGTGACAGCTTCAAAAAAGGCCACGTGGCATAGTTAGTTATTAAATTAGTTATTTAGTTAATAATTAATTATTGGTTATTCTTTTTAAATTTAAATATATCTAAAAAACAAAAATAAAAAACTACCATATATATATATATATATATATATATATATATATTTATTAAATTAGTTATTTAGTTAATAATTAATTATTGGTTATTCTTTTTAAATTTAAATATATCTAAAAAAACAAAAATAAAAAACTACCATATATATATATA
>JASVEL010006560.1:0-135000 GCA_032618575.1 Nicotiana noctiflora | reverse complement strand
TTAGAGTTAGGTTATATTACTAGGTAAACTAAACAGGACTTTAAAATTACTTACCGTACATAAATCCTTTCGTTATTTGAGTTATGTAATATAACTAAATTAAAAGGTTGAAATTAATTAATTTTTTGTCTATTAATTTCTTCTCTATTTGAACAAATTACCGTCTAGTAACTGTTAATTTTTTAAGTTTATTTACGTCCGGAATAGTTAAAAGTATATTTATAATTTGAAAATAATTTTATTTTATTTAAAAATAAATTTAACATTGAAAATAGATAATATTTAAAAGTATTTTTTAATATTTAAAATTTTAAAATCAAGTAAAAGTATAATTATTAAATTACTTGTATAAGACTTCTTTTGAATCTTTTTGGGTTTCTCAATTTATTACGGTAACGTATGATGAAGCAAGTTTTTATTTCAAGTCTTTGTATTAAATAATAAATCGAACCAACCTAACTTATGTATACCTCTAATACTAATATAGGTCTTTAATAAAGGCAATCAGAATTCAATTTCTCTCGGGTTTATCAAAGCACTTCAATTTTAATCCTTTTAGTTAAGATATTTATTCAATTAAAGTACTAATTTTAAAAATAAATATTAGAATATATATTCTTCTTTGATGTTCTTGTGTATGAGGTGCGATTGAAGCTTTGAATAAATCATAATTGAGATTGAAAGCTTATCATATTTCTACATTTGATTCTTTTATATGAATATTATCTTCTCAATTCTTATACTATCAATATTTTGTTATACAACCAATGCGCACACCCAAAGAACAAGTATTATAGTTTAAATAGAGCTACATCCATTAGAAAAAGAACACGATTTGAATCATATTAATAACTCAAGCATATTATTACAAATTTTCATTTTCCCGCAAAACAAATTTTTCTAATTTTAACCGCCCCGCCCCGCCCCGCGAAAAACCGCAAAACAAATTTTTCTAATTTTAATTATGTGATGTATTTTTTAAGAAAATAATACAATAATATAATATAAGTCATAACATTATAATAAAATATTCAATAACAAAGATAATAAAACTTACATAAAGCAAATATTGCTAATTAATAAGCCATAATAAAAATTAACATAATCTAAAAATACTATATGGATCATTCTAAAATAAGTATAGCTAATGAGTATTATTAATTACATAGTTTGAATTAACTATTGGCGTTAATTGGATTTAGAGTTTTAGACTTTAGGGTTTTTGAAGCTTTGAATAAATCATAATTGAGATTGAAAGCTTATCATATTTCTACATTTGATTCTTTTATATGAATATTATCTTCTCAATTCTTATACTATCAATATTTTGTTATACAACCAATGCGCACACCCAAAGAACAAGTATTATAGTTTAAATAGAGCTACATCCATTAGAAAAAGAACACGATTTGAATCATATTAATAACTCAAGCATATTATTACAAATTTTCATTTTCTGAAATGCATTCAAAATCAACTCATTGGAATACTTTTTGTTTACATAAGGTATCAAACGTTTAATAAAATACTTATCATTGATTTGATTTTGCAAATTATTTTTATAAATTTTATCGTCGAGAATACAGATGAACAGAAAGAAAAAAAAAATAGTCGAATTACTTATGGAAGATTTTGTTAAAAACTAAATGGTCAATAGCTCAAATCCAGCTGGTGTATCTTAAACACAACAATACTAAAACAATTAATGATGATGTGCGCCTTCGAACTCGGGACCTCATTTTTAAAATTGAAGCGCTCGAATAGAATACCTGCTTAAATCTTTTACTAGTAGTGTAACTTTATTTTATTTGTGCTAATTTTTTTCCGACATTCAACCATATAATATATATTTAGTAAAACTTCCCAATGAAGTGTGTCACGTGACACCTCTTCGCCTAAGGTAGATCTGCCCCAGGTGATCCCAACCAAAATGAATTTTTAGCATATATTTTATTGGCCACTTTCCAGACGAATATACCAACCGATAACTGACAACTAATGTTGTACCAAACCAACCGATATCTTACCAAATGGATAGCAGATTAGTACATGTAGGGGTGTGCATTCGATTTATCGATTCGATTTTGACTCTTATTGATAATTACTTATTGATTATCGATTTGTACATATGCTTATCGTTATCATTTCAATAAGGTTTCGATTTTTTCGATTTCGATTTATTAAATTTGTGGGACTTATCGATTCGGTTATCGATTACACCAATAAGAAAATTTGTGGGATTCCACGGAAAGTATATCGCTATAAACATACCTAACTAATATGGACAAAAAGAAGCTAAAATATGACGAACATTGTTTATAACATAAAAATTGTGTCAACAAACATATGCAACAAAACTAAAGTAAGGGATCAAATATATGTCACAAACACTCCTACGGTATTAAAAAAATAAAAATACATCATCACTGCTAATTCTATTTTCCATTAATTTGAACTTCATTCCCTTGAGCTATAAATATGATCATTCCTTAAATGTGGTAGATGAAATAATTAAGGGTGTGCATTCGATTTATCGATTCGATTTTGACCCTTATCGATAATTACTTATCGATTATTGATTTGTACATATGCTTATCGTTATCGTTTCAATAAGGTTTCGATTTTTTCGATTTCGTTTATCGATGAAACGATAACAAATAATCGATTCGATTTATCGATAAATCGATTCAAATGCATACCCCTAAGTACATGTAAAAGCCGGTAATCGATAAGTCGAACCGTTAAACACAAATATATAAATGATCGCCCGATAAGCCGCCCTAGTACAACCTAAAGAACATTCAAGTTCACTTACATCCCCGAATAAAAGCACTTTTAAGTTTTACCTCACTATAATTTAGGAAGACGGTTTTTTTTTTCTTTTTTTTTATGAGGAAATTTATGTACATTTTTTCACCCACCAAAAACTTGAACTATGATTTTGTTATAAAATAATACCATTTTTTTCCTCCCTAGTTCAGTGGAGAGTACCCTAAGCTTTTATCAATTAGAAGTTGCAATCAATCAATCAATCTTTGGTTTCTCATTAAGTTCGCGCTCATGTCATAGAAACATGGATCCCGCGAGGCCATTTGTCCCGGCCATCGTAGCACGTGTGTCGCATGAGGCATAAGGGGCATGATGACCATCCTCACCTTCCTCCGGCTTACTCTAGCAATCTGTTCGGGGCCTTGTACACACCGTCCGTCACACTATATAAGCTAACCACAAGGAGGAGGAGGCCGAAGGCAGGACTAGTGATGACTGGAGTGAAGTCATAACAAGGTAGCCATACGGGAAGGTGCATCTACTATTTCACCACCAACGCATCTTGAAAGCGAATCGTATTCTATGAATATGATATCTATCTAGTGTGAGGCAGGACTAGTGATGACTGGAGTGAAGTCGTAACAAGGTAGCTATACTGGAAGGTGCATCTACCTAGGGGTGGTAAAATGGTTCAAAGAAAACAGTTAAACACCCATATTATTCACAAAAAATAGACTGAATAATTAAATTTTTAAAAATGGGTCAAATATAGATAAGAACAATATTATCCATTTAGAAAATGAATAACCAATGCATCTAACTTTTATATTTATAAAGCCTCAAATTGGAGGTTCCTCAAGTTAAAGAGACTAAAAGTTCTCCCAAAAGTGATCATATACAAGAAGTCATGGATAATATAGGTAACCTATATTATCCGCCGGTTAACCCATTTTTTATCCGTATTAAATATGGGTCGGGCCGGATAATTGATCCGCTTTTTCATCACCCGTTTTCGACCGACCCAACCCGTCCCGACCAGCCCGTTTGGCACTCCTACATCTACCATTTCAACACCACGGCATCTTGAAAGTAAATCGTATTCCATGAATATGATATCTATCATGTATGCAATATATGACAAAGGTGGTCTGTATGTCATTTTATCCACATCCGGATAAAGAAAGAGAGAATAAAGAAACATATACTTCACAGCTGAACTTATTAGGACATGGATACACCACAATTGTATAGCAAGTAAAAAATTTAGGCACTCAACACCTGAAAACTCTGGCATATTTTACATGTATGGAGAAAGGCAAGTGATTTCGACTCACAAGTCTGCATGCACATCATATGCGTCATCACCAAAGCTTTCCAATTTCACTGAACTCAAGTGTTTTTGGCCAGTAAGCCTGGAAAGAATCAGCCTTGCGATATTTTCACCAGCAACAGCACTAGTTTCCATGGTGCTAGCTGCATTTTCAAAAGCATTCACATAGTACAAGTGCTGACCATCCAAGATAAAGGGTGCAAATACCTCAGGAGCATGATAGTGCGGGTATGCAGCCCAGTCTATCCGGACTGTCTCATTTCTGACACTGCAAACACAAAAATGCAAAGGCTCAGCCTGTAATCAATCCTTTGGAAAAGTTAAATCCTTTAGATTTACAATGGGGATTTTCGTAACAGATGAAGTTCGAGAGATTCAAATTTGATTCTATAATCTAACAAATGCTAAGAACAGATGCAGTCAGGATTGATTTTCCCACTCCAGGAGTAAAAAAGTGGTTTAATAAGACAAAGGCACTACATAATAAAAGGGCAATGTGAGCCATGAGCCCCTTTTCAAAAGAAACATCGCTTGTACGATATCCATGATGCTTGTACAGTCCCGCAATCATAGCAGCAATATTACATAACTCACCATAATGGTAACAAGATAAACTTTCACCATGCCACCTAAGAATCTTGGATCCAGAAGTCATAATAATATGCCTCTTGACTTCTCCAAGAGTACACAGAAAAAAGAGTACATAATTCTATAAATCCTCCAACAGGAGGAATCCTCGATGCATAAAAGAATCGCATGAATTATGTAGTCTTTTATCTTTTCTCCTAGTTTTCTTTTGGTGATGGAACCTAAAGTAATATTGGCTGATGTACTTAGTTGGAATTAGACAAATGATTTTGAGATTGGTCAATTGTTTCCATGGCAATGGAGATTATCTAAGTCGTGATAGTTAAAATTTAACCAATAGCTGGGAGAATTGATTAGGCAATAGTTCCTTGTAAGAATCTAATAACCACGGAATCAAAGAAATTCAAACCCTAACATATCATTGATCAATCTCACATGCGTCGCTAGTTTTTTTTGTCTTTTTTTCTTTTTTTAATAAAGCTCAATTTCACATGCGTCACTAGTTTTTTGGTAAATCTCACATACATCACTAGTACAAGTATCCGAGGAGTCAAACTAGATGATCAGCTACTCCAACGGCTGCATCAGAAGAACTCAATGACTATTTTGCATGGAACACAAATGCGGGCCTGGCGGTCCCAACGGTCCTGGTGGGCCGGTTCTGTCGAGCCGGTCTTCAAGGGGGGCTAAAGCCCGTGACGGGCCGGTCCTTACGCGTAGGACCGCGAAGACCGGGACCGCGAAGACCGGGACCGGGTAGCGGTCCTGGGCCGGTCTTCGCGGGCCTGGCGGGCCCCAACCGGTCCCAACGGTAATATTTTAAAAAAAAATTTTTTTTTTTAAAAAATGGCCCAACGGCCAGATTTAAAAACTAGCCGTTGGAGGTCAAAAATAGCCGTTTTTGGCTATCAAAATTTAGCCAAATGGTCCCCAAACTTTAATATAACCCCAAACTTTATATAATTACACTTTTTCCCAATTCTCAACTATAAATACCCCCCATTATTTCATTTTAACTCACCAATTCATCAATCTATCTTAATCTCTCTCAATCTCTCTCAATTGCTTATATTATTATTCCAATTTTGTGAAATTTTGTGAAGTTGGTGAATTGAAGTATTCAAGTTTTCAAGTCTTCAACAATTTGCAATTTTCAATTTTGAAGAAGTTGTTCGTCAATTCGGTAAAGTCGTTCCAACTCTTAATTTTTAAGAATATATTTTGTGTTATTTTGTTTGCATAAATATAATTAAAATGGCATTTTCATTGAAAAAAATGTTTAGTGCTAAGGGAAAAGCTAAAATGGGTGAAAGTAGTCGTCAACCAACTAACCTTCCCCCCCCCCCGGTTCCCCGACCTACCCGTCCTAGTGGTCCAATTATTCTTGATAGTGATAATCCCTGTTTTCAATTTAGCGATACTGAATTTTCTCATAATATTTCACGAGAAGATCAACTAGATAATGAAATTATGACCGCTCTTTATCCTAATTTACAACATCGTAGGCAATTGGATTTTGATGAAACCCAAGAGGATTTTGATGAAACTCAACAGGATGTAGATGAAACCCAAGAGGATTTAGATGACACACCTACTAGTCCAGCTAATAACCCAACTGAACCACAACACCCACCCGTACAAACACCGACTTTTAATAGACAACCTTCTAAACGCCAAGAAACCTCATTAGTTTGGCAATTTTTTACTCAACTAAGAGATCAAAATAAGGCTCAATGTAAAAATTGTAATAAATTGTTGGTTCATGAATATACGCGTAGTGGCACGGGTACTTTGACTAGACACATAAAAACACACCCTACTGAAAAAGCTAAATATAACAGATTAAAAGCACAGCTAGAGGGGACAAGTGTAGAAAAAGCGGGTAACGCTAGTACGAGTTCTAATCTAGTTCAACCTGGAATAAACACTGTCACCGGAGGTATATTATATTACGATCCAAACAAAGATAGGGAAGAATTAGCAAAGATAGTTACCGTTATGTGTTTACCGTATACTTTTCCTTCTAATCCTAATTTTGTGCATTATATTAGAAAAGTTTTTAATCCTACTTATAAAGGTTGGCCTCGTGCAACAGTTAAGGCCGATATATATAAATTTAAACATGAATACGAACAATATTTGCGGTATTTATTTAGTCATATAACTAATAGAATTTCTATTACCACCGATATTGGTAGAAGTAATAACGATTGTGATTACCTAACTGTTACTAGTCACTGGATTGACGAGGAGTGGATAATGCAAAAAATGCATTCTTGCGTATAGAATAATTAACTCCCGTCACACAAGTAAGTTTATCGCTAACACTGTTGGTGATATTTGTAGATATTTTTGCATTAATGATAAAATAATGTCAATTTCTATGGATAATGCTTCTAGTAACACTAGTGCAGTAGGCACTCTTACAAACACATTAAATCCTGCATTTAGTAATATATTTCATGTTAGATATATTTGTCATATTTATCATTTAATTGTCGGTGATGGTATGCGAATTTTAAATGTAGAAATTGAAAAGGTTAGAATGGCTCTTAATTGACTTTTTTATTCTAACCGTAGAATTAGGGAGTATTATAAAAAATATGATGAATATGGCCTTAGAGAAAGAAAGGTTCCTAAACCTTGCCCCACTAGGTGAAATTATATGTACGAAAGTTTAGTAGTTGCTTACGAATATAGGAACCCTATTAATGCAACGTTCCATGGCAATGGAGATTATCTAAGTCGTGATAGTTAAAATTTAACCAATAGCTGGGAGAATTGATTAGGCAATAGTTCCTTGTAAGAATCTAATAACCACGGAATCAAAGAAATTCAAACCCTAACATATCATTGATCAATCTCACATGCGTCGCTAGTTTTTTTTGTCTTTTTTTCTTTTTTTAATAAAGCTCAATTTCACATGCGTCACTAGTTTTTTGGTAAATCTCACATACATCACTAGTACAAGTATCCGAGGAGTCAAACTAGATGATCAGCTACTCCAACGGCTGCATCAGAAGAACTCAATGGCTATTTTGCATGGAACACAAATTTTTAGCTTATAGAGAAACAACTTATGTAGATGAAAGGATTCAAATGCAGCTACTTCTGATAAAAGATGAAATAGCAAGCCATATAAGATTATACCTGAAGATCTGATCTAATAAAGCATCATCAAGAGATCTTCGAGAAAACACCTTGTATGTCATATCATTGTCCTTATGCTGCTTAAGGACTGAGATGCTTGAAAAAGGAACATCAGGTGTCTCGACAGTGCCC
Organism: Nicotiana noctiflora; assembly: GCA_032618575.1. NCBI lineage: Eukaryota > Viridiplantae > Streptophyta > Magnoliopsida > Solanales > Solanaceae > Nicotiana > Nicotiana noctiflora. The sequence continues at coordinate 127,031 of JASVEL010006560.1, read as the reverse complement.
ACCAGTTGTGGAATATCTGATATGGAACCTAAAGCAAAATAAGCCTTGCAGAGAAAACCATCCCAATTAGTGGAGAATAACAGTAGCACTTTACTTTTTAGTAATTTTTGAAAGCATAATGAGATTCTATTTTGAGTAATTTTTGCATCTATAGTGAAGAACAAACAAATCATGAGATGGAGTGCTCACAGGATTTAATAGACCTCTAACAAAAGTTGTATATGTGTGCTGTAATTTCCTCTCAGGTATTGAAATTTCTGGAAGAAAGTGAATTTTCAGCTCATCTAAAGGTGTGGCAACCACTGTTATTCCACATGGGTAAATCTTTCCTTTCATGGTAGTGAGTTGATAATTTTCCCCCAGGAAAGAAACTGACTTTACTTCTTCATTAAGGTGCAATTTGACATCTGAATGATTGATCAATCGAGCAGCCATTTGCTGATTCCCTCCTTCAACTGACCATAAGCCTTCTGCGCTTCCAGCCAAAGATACAGCACCGGCAAGTCCACTGATGCTGACACTTTGTCCATAATTGATTCTTGTGATAACCTACAAGGGCAAGAAACCTTGTTGATAAAAAAACAAAAAATGCTGTATTTCGATTATTTCAGATCCAAATTCAAACTTTATATCATGCCTGCCATTTTTAAATTGATCAAAAGGTTAAAATTCTGCTTCAATCTTGAAGCAGCATCAAAGTTTGCTGAAGCAGAAAAATTCAAATATTTGAGAATTTCTGAATAAATCTCTCTTCATCTATTGAAAAATCTCGCCCGTGGTTCCTATCTCGTCCTCTAAAAAAATCTCCTATTTTACTAATACACACCTCATATTTCCTATTAAAACTAACCTTCTATTTTACTGGTACACATGCATAAGATGTACATATTGAGACATCTTAAGCCAAGCATATCATGTGGAAGGTCAGTTAATCTAAAAGACCTGTAACGATATGAATCAATCAACTAACTCGCTGTCACCCATTATAATAAGAATTTTCATGTGCCTGACCAATGAAAAAGATATAATTAAATAAACAAACATGTGCTCTCTCTGACAATTTAAGCTTTTAGATGAGTTGGTAACACAATTTACCATGGCATCAGATATACCAAAAGGCCCTGGGTTCAAGCTTAGCCCAAACCCATTATCAAAAACAATTTTCACGTGCGTCATCATTAAAAATAAATCATCCTCGCATGTGAGCGGAGGTGTGCTCCTTAAAACAATTTAATCTTTTAGATGAGATAATCTTTTAGGCGTCATATTAATAAATTATGTTGACTCGTCAATAACTCATTGTCTTGTACAAACTTTAGCATCTACTGTATTAAGGACATCAGACACTTTCTTAAGTCCAATTGTTGTATTGATAGCCAACATGATTGTTATCCTTACCTCAAAAAACAAGAAAAAATGATGTCATCAATACCCTTACCCACCTGACAGTGTAAAGAGTATGCAGATGAGAAGCTGCGGGAAGCGAGGCTCAAGTGGTTCGGGCATGTGCGGAGGAGAAGCCCTGATGCCCCGGTGAGGAGTTGTGAGCAGCTGTCGGTGGTTGGCACGAGTCGAGGCAGAGGGAGGCCCAAAAGATATTGGGGAGAGGTGATTAGGCAGTACATGGCTAGATTGCGTATTTCCGAGGACATGACCCTTTATAGGAAAGGCTGGAGGTCTAGTATCAGGGTTGTAGGATAGGGGCTTCTAGATATTCACGCACTTCTTCCCCGGGGCAGGGCCGGGGTTTGGTAGGGCTCTACATAGTAGATTTGTGTATTTGCATTGCATGCCATTTTACTTATATTTTATGGTTTCTAAATTATCTATGTGATTTCTGCTGGAGTTACTAATGCCCTTTGTTTCTGTTGTTGCCTATCTTGTCCTTTTGTATGCCATGCTATTTATGGTCTATGTTTACATAATTATTTAGGTGATTTCTGCTGGGGTTACTAATGCCCTGTTGTTTTTGTCTTGTTTTTATTTTTTCTTTTCCTTTTCTTGAGCCGAGGGTCGACTGGAAACAGTCTCTCTGCCCTTTCGGGTAGGGGTAAGGCCTGCGTACGTACTACCCTCCCGAGACCCACTCTGTGGGATTATACTGGGTATTGTTGTTGTTGTTGTAGATGAGATGGTCAGGCACTTTAATATTTGGGTTCAGCTATATCAATCCTCCAAATGCATTCCACATTATTTAGGTCTTTTGCATTCCAACACTTAATAATTTGTCATTTAATACATTCAAGAGACATTAGGGATTTTCAAAATTTAAATAAATCTCACACTCATCCTACACAGGCATTCAACAACCATGTCACGCTTGTTAAAATCATATAGTCATGAAGCCACATGGCTGAGCCTCACAACTACATTGAAAACGCCATAGGCAAAGTGGCAGAGGACCTGAGGGAAAATGTTTGATCAAGAACACAACTGGTAATGGTAACAGGACTTAGTACTGGTTGAATGTTTGGGTGGGAACCCAATCTTCAGAAGAAACATGCAAGATTGGGAAATTGAAGAGCTACTCAACTTGATGGCTAGATTGGGAAGTATCACCTACAATGACCAAGCATCTGACACTTTGAGATGGGAGGTAGAACCAGATGGCCAATACTCAGTTAAATCAGGGTACTTATTCTATTGCGCTCAGAATGAAATGGCGGACAACTGGTCTTGGAAGCTCATATGGAGAACAAAAGCACCCCCAAAAGTGATTTGTTTCGGTTGGATTGCACTTTATGAAGCATGTTTGACCCAAGACAACTTAGGTAGAAGATCTTTCCACTTGGTAAACAGATGCCACATGTGCATGCAAAATGAAGAAACAACTAGGCACCTTCTACTACACTGCCCAGTTTCAGCAGAGTTTAAAGGAAGCCTTTTTGAACCGGAATAGTTGGAAAGTTGGTACAACCATCAAGAAAATCTGGAAACTAATCCCTTTATGTATTTTTTGGTGTATTTGGAATGAGAGGAATAGGAGATGTTTTGATGGAATAGCAACTCCAAACCACTTCCTTAAGGCTAAATGTCTTTTACTTTTGTAAAGTTGGAGTACCTTAACACCTGTAAACTCCCCTGACAATTTTTTGGACTTTGTTGGCTCATTAACGTTAGTATAGGACTCTTTGTACTGGAGCTAACAAATCTTTTGTATCTATATTTCTGCATCTTCTTGATGCCATTTATAATATCTCTTACTTTATCAAAAAAAAAAATGTTTGGGTGGGAAATTCTGGTAAAGAAATTGTCTTGCATATTTTGGATAACAAAGGACAAAGAGACCATAGACAAGATGGATGTCAAGACAATTGATGTTTCCTTGCAGAGGACATAAATCTATAATAATGTTTGGTAATGGAGAGAAAGTATAATGGAGAAGATCATCCACGAAAAGCTTCTCAGTAAAGTCATATCACGATTGAATTATCAATGGTAGATCCTTATGGAAGGAAGATAGAGACAGCTAACCAATAGTTTTCATCATCTGTTGTGCAGCTAGGAAACTATAGTAACAATGAGTAACTTGAAAAGGATGAGACTAAAAATAGCTAGTTAGTCGCAAATAATGAGGATGTCACTTTACCTTAGATATATCGTCCCTAGTGTATTATTCTATGATTGATATTGCATGGAGGTTATCTAAACTAAAGAAGATGGATGCTAGGAAGGAGTTGTGGAATGTCCATCACATGGTTGATTTTTAAGAGAAATCGCCAAGGGCTCAAAGTACATTCTAGAGGTCAAAAGACTTCTTGTGTTTCATTGGTAATTTTAGTGTAGAATAGACAGTCCATACTGTACTACTTGAATCTTTTGGAGATTTGAAGTGAGCACGTACGGTAAAATCAGCAGCCTGGCGTCATATTAATAAATTATGTTGACTTGTCAAAATAACTCATTGTCTTGTATAAACTTTAGCATTTACTGTATTAAGGACATCAGACACTTTCTCATAAGTCCAATTGTTGTATTGATAGCCAACATGATTGTTATCCTTACCTCAAAACAAGAAAAAATGATATGTCATCATTACCCTTACCCACCTGACAGTGTAAAGAGTATGCAGATGACAAGACCAAACTTGGTTATATTCTAAAAGGCTAAGCTCATCTTGTTTTATGAAGCCACTAATAAAATAAAGGATGACAATAAACTGCAGAATAGGCAAGACTTACCATCAAGCACTAACATACTGAGTGGTATGACATCTGCCAATTTAAAGGACAGCAAAAAAGGAGTAGCAACAGAATATTTGTTAACATGAAAGGAATCATACATGGAGAATGTAGAACAGAGGTTTCTTCTTACCGTGACAAGTTCTTGAATGAGTCGAGGAGACAAACCAGCATCTAGTAACTCCTCCTGCAATGTTCGTTTCGTCATATTGTAAAGCCCGGACCATTTAAGCATCTCTTCCACAGTCTCAAATACTGGCCGCGACTCAAAACTTTTATAGTACTTCAAGAAACTATCCACGGTGCCCTACAAACAAATTTCCATGTCACAACATCACAAGAAGCTCAAGGACTTTCTGCAGAATGTAAATGTCTTGACAATTCGCTGGAACTTGACCAAGAATCTTCTTAAACTGTATACCATGCTCATGCAGTCAAAGATCGAGTGGAAGGACTCTATCAAGAAAAAAGTTGAAATTGTAAACGCTATGATAATAAGTGGAATGAACCATAATGAAGGAAGCAACATCATAAACACTGTGATTCCCTCATGGATTATAGTGTGTCTACAATGTTCATAAACAACATTATACATGAACAAGGCCATCATAATAGTACCACCAAAAATTATGTCTGTCATATATATATATATATATATATATATATATATATATATATATATATATATATATATATATATATATTCTTTTCAAAGCACTACGTCCAATCTAGGAACATAATAGTGGTGGAGACGGGAGGTAGAGGGCAACGGCTAGCTACGCCCTAGCTTTTCTATAACTATCAACACTACCCTAAAAATCTTAGTAAAATTTTCCTTAACTTCATATTCGACAATCAACACATACCGCCCTTCTCAAGAATGTGGCTCCCCCACAAAGAGTATAATATAGCAGTGCATTATGATAAGGAAATCGATAGAACGAAAACAAACTGTGTACATTGTTACCAGGACAAACCAAGGGCACAAAAACATGGTCCAAAATGCCAAAACAAGAACATTCACAATCAAATATAAATATGATATGCATAGAAATCTGTACCAACTAACAAAAGCCTCGGTCCCTTTAATTAACTACCTTGTTTGCTCTTAAACACCTACACCGCAAGTTGCTCCTTAGGTCCCACTACTAACTTACAGAAAAATAGAGCTATACTACTATAGTCTCCTCATCTTTTGCCCACTGCCTCAGTTTTTCACCATAGGATTTAACTAAAAAATCGTGTTTTTCGTTGTATTTCTACTAATTTTTAGTTAATAAGAATAAGAAAAGGAAAAAAGGAGCTGTAGCCATGTTCCACAATTGCTAGTGAAGCTGGAGTACCTCAACGAAGGTGTTCATGCGAAACAGAGAGAAGCCATAGCGAAAGAAAATCAAGATGGAATTGGCGAAGGACACAATGCTTTGGAATATAGGGAGCTTCGATTGGGAAGTGAAGGTTTTGAAAACGAATTCGCGTCCATCCCAAATGCCAAATGAGGAGTCAGATTCAGAAGTTCGGACAGAGAGATTTAGATATTTAGTGTAATTCAAAGCGTGGTAGTTCTTGGGGTGAAGAATGGAGGCACCGGCCTCGAATGTCTCGCCGGAAATAGTCACCGTTGCCATGCGCCCTCCGACAACATCGTGCCGCTCGAAGATTCTGATTGTACCGATTTCGGAGTTTGAATAGCTCCGCAGGAAGTGCGCCACGGAGGAGCCGCCGATTCCGCTGCCGATAATGCAGACAGTCGGAGATGATTCCGTGGAGATGAACACAAGTGATAAAACCACAACATTAATGGCTGATTGGAGATTCTTCATCATTTCGTTGCTCACTTGATATTTTGATAATTCTTATAGCCTCTCTGTTTAAGCTTCTAAAATAAGCTCAAAAATATTTTTAGTGGAGTTTGACTAATTAAATTTTTGAATAGCAATTAATATTGATCAAGATTTAAAATATTTCTAAGTATAATTTTTTCAAAACTAATTTTTAAAAATATTTTTTGGGAGAATCTATTTTTTTTGTGCTTCTCAAAAACTAATTATGCTTATATCCAAAATAATTTTTCTCTTTCTTAGAGTTTTTCTCAGAAGTTGACTTTTTGTTGAGAAAGGGTTTAGTCCACGATAGTCATATGTGAAAATTTACAGAAAAGTCATACACATACAATACTTAATTATAGGAAAGAACTAGTAAACTAATTTGCGGAGAAAGACCTAGTTAATTTATCAGATGATTTTTTTCAAAATTTTAAAAATTAAAAATAACCAAAAAAGTAAGTTCTTGCATAAACTAAAATATTGAATAGTAACCCTTGATCAATCAACTTTGCTCGAACTAAAATTTATAATAAAAATATCTCTGTTAACATTTGTGAAAATAAAAATTTTCATTTAGAAATTCATGGTTCCTGGTAATTGTTACTTAAATGTTAATGATTTCTCTTAGCCTTATAATAAGATTTAGCTGCAATTGACTTTTGTTTTACTTAGGGCAAAGGAGTTATATTAATATGATATGGAGTAAGATCTTTAAGCAGATTTTAGTGCGACAAAAATATTCATTTATTGAGAAAACAAGTTATTATTTATTATTAATAATAATATTAATAATACTAAAAAAAAAAAAAAGATTATCTTAAAGCCCAACTGTTCAAGGACTGGAAAAAAATTCAAGGCTCCCTAAATCTAAATAGAGGTATCTATAACAATCATCAAACCGATTGGACTCCCACAATGCTACCTAGTTCTTGAGATTTTTCATCATTTTAGTGTCAATATTGAGAAAATGAAAAGTGGTATTAGTCATAGTTTTCTTTGTCACGATTTGTCAGCATTTGACATTTTGACAGATCCTCCTCATAAACTTATTTAAGCCTCGAAATATAACTCCTAAAATTAAATGACAAAAAGAGTATGATTGATCAGATTTTTTATTTTCTCTCCAGGCTATGAAAGATCTGGGATTTCGTTCCAGAAAATCCGTATATTGTTTTAACATATCTAATATGGAGAGGAGGAGATAAACAGTAAGGTATGGCGAGATCACATCTCTCGTTACTATAGTAGAGCCTATACGGGGAATAAGATATAGTGATGCCGACAATTCAATAACTAATCAAGAAAGTAACTCACTGAACTGAACCGGCTCCCACTAAACAAAACAAGCTTAAAATGGGGGACAACATAAAGAAACAAGAAATGTCATCGTATTTTATTAGAATTCACATGCGTAATAGATTAAATAATAGAAAAAGGATTAATTGGTAGTTGTGATCACTGGAAAAAAAAGTGTAAGACGAAATAAAACATATCAATATATGGATGAACCTTGACATCTTTTTGTTAACACATTTACAACACATAGACGTAGACAACTCTAGAGGCGGCTGAGAAAAAAATTACTGCTACTGACAATTCTCAGCATTTAGCACGAAATTGATTCTCAAAATGGTAATATAAATAATAACAACAATGAGAATCAGTGAAATTTATTATTCTCTTGTGGTCTTCCTGCAAAAGCTAAAATCAAGAATAAAAAATAGTAAAAAGTATATTTCTCATAATGCAGAAAAATCACATAGTACACCTGCAAAAGCTAAAATCGATGAATCAAGACAGTGGAAGAGCAAATTTCAGGAAGTTAGTTGGTCAAATCAACATCTTCAATTTTGAGTTAAAAGTTAGGTAGTTGAAAATGAATTGTATCAATTCTCCATATATTTTTTGTCCAATTATTAAAAATACATCGTACATGTTACTATACATAGATAGAGTATTAGTAAAATCTCTCTTCTACTCCTCTCTAATTTTCTTCATCGGCATTTTGCCATTTATGAAATTTTTTAGCTTTGCTCCTACTCAATATTTGCTTTGTCGAAATCCTCTGAGTTCCTGAAAGTTGTATAAGCTTCTACTACTTCTCAACGTCCTACTTTCTAGTTTTGGTAATTCTAGTATATTGGCAAAAGGAGTATCAGTGAAGGGCCGGTCTGGCTCAGCGATAAGCTTGCTTGCCGTGGTGTGTTAGGTCGCGGGTTCGAATCAGCCTCTCTGCAAAAGCAGGGGAAGGCTACCTACAGTATTCCCTTCCCCATACACCCACGAAGTGGATATTGAACTGGGTAGGCCCTTTTTTTTTGGCAAAAGGAGTATCAGTATCCCAAACATTTTTAAAAGTATGTTGCGTTTCTAAAACAAGTTTCTGCATTTATTCATGTATTTAAAATTAAAAATATTATTCTCTAAACACTCTCTCTAGACTAAGGTGATCGGCAAAAAGTAAGCTAATCTACGTCGTTGGCGGCGGCCATGACTAGAGGGCGAGGAAGGTCGAAGAAGCAAGCAATCGTGATAGTAGGAAAATCGGTTAGTGCTAGGGTTATAGCATAAACCCTAGAAAATGGAAGTGCACAACGAGTAATTACACCACTAGCAACTCAGTTTACCCCTTTGTCTCCGCTAATGTCAGGAAAATTGACAACTAGAGCTAGGAAATGTAAGCATAAACATAATTCACACCAAAATCTTGAACATGATAATCTTACATATAAGCGTAATTGAAAAACATACCTGAAGCGGGATCCATTATCTTGAAGCGGAAGCGTTAATTGATAAATCGGTTTCTCGCCCCTTGCCCTAACTTTCGTTACCGCCGACTTTAGGGATGGAAGAGAGGAAAAAGCAGTAACCCTAATGGGTGGGGAGAGGACCAATTTATAGAGATTTTCATTTAATCTGGTACATCCATCAAGTAACCAATCGGACGGATGAGATTTATTCATTAATTAAATATTAATTATGGGCCTTAACTTATTGGGCCACATTATTTATAAGAAATAACTTACAGGAAATTGAACATAAATGAGCCTCTGCAACTGCAATTACCTGGAATTACTGAAGAACAGCCAACAACACAACTCAAACAGCCAGATTTAAAGATGCATGAGCAACCATTGAAGAGATAAGAGACAAACAGCACTTGGTCTGGACTTTTCAATCGCAATCGAGCGGCAACTAATGGTATGTATCTAGATTACATACCACCAGAGTTGATTGATGGAAATGTAATGGTCAAGCTTGATAAGGATGAAACGAGCAGGGAAGCTTATAAGTGGAAAGCTGTATTAGTGGTTTATTTGATCGGGGAAACACCATGGTATAATTATATGAAACGATATGTGATTCAACATTTGAATATGGCAGCTAAGTCTGAAGTGTATTATCATGAAGAAGGGTATTATATAGTTAAATTCAAGTTGATAACTGATTTACAAGAAGTGTAATATCCAGGACCATATAGCATCAATAGCAAGTTAATAATGGTGCCCTGAGTTTGATTTCAATACTATGTTTCTTACAGAATTACCTTTTTAGGTAGTCTACCTATGAACTGCTGGAGCCGGGATTCATTGAGTAGGATAGCTAGTTCAACTGGAATACCAAAATATGCGAATAAATGTACAACAAAACAAACTAGAGTACCATTTGCCAGGATGCTTATAGAGGTCAATGTCACCAAGCCTTTGCCATATGAAGTAAATGTTCTTGATCCATCAGGGAAAACATTCCAACAATTGGTTATCTTTGAGTGGAAGTCCGATTACTCTGATAAATGTTTAATGATTGGTCATAATTGTGCAAAGCTGAAACAGAAGGATGTGAACAATGAGGAACACAGCAACAACAACTTTGAAAAGAAGAAACAAGGCCTTAAAAAGGTGTAAGCATGGGTTACAAGGAAGACAAGAGAAATGTAAGTGAAGCTAATGTAGAGAAGAAGGCCAAATCATTCTGCATAAGCCAATCATCAAGCCCAAAAGCCAACGGAAAAATGGATATAGAGGACTTGAATCCACACTCTAAAGAGAAGCAGCTGTTAAAAGGGAAGGCAGATAAATAAATCAATAGTAGACTTGTGCAGCATACGATTGAAGCAACTATTCCGGTAAGAAATGACTTTGAGTTATTGCAAAGTGAAGAGGATGTGATGACAAAACTCCTACCTAGAGATATAGATGGAGGATTTATATGTCATCAATAAAGATATGGTTAGTATGGAACATGAGGGGTATCAATACGAGATATAAGCAAAAAGAATTAGCTAAATATCTCAAAGAGAATAAAATTAAAGTAGCAGTATTAGTGGAGATAAGGGTGAAGGAACATAGAGCTCGTGCAACTTATAACAAAATTGCCCCAGGATTGGGGGGGGGGGGGGGGGCAACTATAGCTATGGACAGAATGTTAGAATCTGGATGATTTGGGACACTAATGCTTACAGGGTTGTCATTCTAAAGAACGCACACAGTTTATTCACTGTGAAGTAGTGAGCAGAAATCAACAAGTGGAATGTGTTATGACAATAGTATATGGTTATAATACAGTGGACCAGAGGAGAGAATTATGGAACCAATTGAGCAGTTTGGCTCAAACAATAGCCAAACCATGGATCATCTGGGAGATTTCAATGCGTATTTTAAGTCCACAAGATAGATTGAAAGGAGCAGCAGTTTCTAGTCATGCGATAAGTGATTTCACAAATTGTATTCATCAATTGATGTTGAATGAACAGCCATGGAAATGAGACTACTATACGTGGACAAATAAATAACAAGGAAGTGATAGAATATGGAGTAGGATTGATAGAGCTTTTAGAAATACAGAATGGATGCTAAGATATGGACATTTGATGAATGAATATAAGCTCCCTCATATATCTTATCATTGTCCAATGATGATCACCACAAATGTGAGGGAGCCAAGGATCAAAACAACCACATTGCAAGACAATAATTATTGAAAATTTCTTGTAAAATAAAATTAACAATAAAATTACACAGATAAAAATGGTTAGAAGATCTAATATATATCTAATTGTTCATCATCTTCATGTCCTTCCCCTATTTAAAAATCTTTACACTCCTTAAATTTAACAATAATTAAAAAGAACAAAAATTTTAAAAAATCAAATATTTTTCATGAGAAAAAAATAAATCTTTATGAACCCAAATAGAAATTGAAATTCTTAGCTCCCGTTTGGACATAAATTTTGGCAACTTTTTTTCAAAAAAAAAAATTGAATACATTGTTTGTTCATGGAATTTGATTAGTTTTTGAAAACAAAAATGGAAGAAAAATTGGGTAAAACTTTTTCTTCCACTCACAACACTTCAATATTTTTTCAACTAAAATGCATGTCCAAATGCAACTTCAACTTAAAAAATTATTTTTCAACACTTTAAAAAATAATTTACAAGTTTCAACAAAATTTATGTCCAAACGCTAGCTTAAATTAGTAAAAAATTAAAAGTACATAGATAAATTACATGGAGATATTATATACATCTAGCAACAAGTTTTTATATTGCTAAAGAAATTGCCATCTTTGTTATGCCGGAAAGAACAAAATCTATAAATATTAATTTTATTACTTTGAAATTTAGGCATATAATTGCAATCGCGTAAACCAAAAAGTAGTGATGGTCACAAAGACAAATACCGAGGGATATGATTAGATATCCTTTGAGCAAAATAAAATATTTTATAAGTCTTTTATTTAAACAAATACTACATGTTCTTATTCTCTTCTTCTTCCTCTTGTTTTAGAATTAGTAACCAAATAAATATTTGACCCTAAAATAGAAGGATCGATAAGAAATCATTCCGTTAACTTTGAGGTGCAAATAGAAATCTCTACTCATAATAAGGGCATATTTGAAACGAAAGTCAAATTGAGGGCAATTTTGCTCTATTTCCTATGACAAATCTAAACCAATTTACTAATGATAAGAGCATGTCTGAGACTAAATTTAAATAACGACAAATTTGTTTTATTTCCCATAGTTGATGGGCATTCTTGACCCTTTTCCATTGAATAAATGCTGTATGACTTTATCCAGCGAAACATGTTTCCTTGAGTATACGTGAGGATATGCAAACTCGTACCAACGATCAGCTTTTTGCAGTCTACATCACAATGAAATGAATCACGTTCCTCAAACTTAGGTGTAATGTCTTAGCTAAGGTTATATTTTATGATTACAAAATTTCAGAAGCTTAGGTTAAAAGAACGGACATGCACACAGTCCCAACTCATAAGCTCACTCTTCTGCAATAAAATGCAATGCATCTTTCTGTTCCTTGCTAGTTGCTAGGGCCCTCCACCGCAGTTCCCTTTTCTCTGTCAAAAGTGACCCAGGTTGCAGTTGTTCCCTCTGGAGGTTGTCTATCATTAGTCCTTGCTTTTTCTTCACACCAGTCAGGTGAGATGCCGATACAAGCTGATTCTACCCTTATTTATAGGCCAGTAAAGTTAGAGAAGCACTTGAGCGCTTTCTCCTCCATTTCAACGAGCTGACGGCAGAATATTTCAACACTGTGTGCCTCTTCTCTCAATGGAATTCTGAACTCCCTCCACTGATATTCACGAGAACCATCGCTCCTCACTGGACCTAAAACTTTCCCCAGCACATCAAATCCTTTCTGATCTATAGAAAGCAGATAGGCATCCTTCACATAAAACCAGATATCAGTTTTCTTCTACGTATCAGCCAGTAGTAATTTATATATTGACTGAATGACAATGCAAATTAGCAGGCCAAGGACAACATCTGTTGATGTTCAGCATGGAATTATGGCTTAAGGGTGTCACGAACAGAAACAAGCAGGATCACATCAATGATATGCTACAACAATTAAAAGTCAAAACATAAAATCAAAGGATCTCCCAGTCATGAAAGCTGGAAAACAAAAATGGCTGTGATCAGTGAAGATGTGTAAACAGTTGCCCGATTATGCACAAACAATGTTTCGAGTTTAATCAATTGACACACGAAGGTATATTGGCCCTAAATACACTGCTACAATTTATCCTCAAATTTCCAAACGAAATTAGAAGTAAATCGCCTACTAGATTATTAGCAAGAGAACTCAGAGAACAAATACATTTTAACCAAAGTTTTCAGGGACTACCAGAAGATCACCTTTGCATTCTTATTCAAGTGTGTGATGCAGAAGAGAATTAGAGCTCTACGCCTTGCCTCACTTTGATTAATTCCATCAATTAGGCTCATAGTATATGATGCTACAAAAGGGAAAACATACATTTAGAGCATAATGCTAATGAGAATGCATTGGTCTTTAAAAAGATAAGATACGCAACAAATATCAACCGTTGAGTTCTAAGACTCTTACATAAAGGATCAGGCTTTGTTGCTTGGACTGCCTCAAGATCTACTTCATGGGTCCCTCCAGTACTATCAATATACATGCATGAACTGTGGAGTAGATAATTTTCCATATGTCAAGACATATTTCTAGTCAGTTTTCAGATTTATTTAATTATTCTTTTTTTTTTTTTGGGGGGGGGGGGGGGGGTGGGGGGGGGGGTGGTAATTTGGTGGGTGAGGTTTACAATAGAAGAAAGTTCCCAAAATTGTTTGCACACTTGTACACAATAATGTACTCAGAGGTTTTCAAGAGTTTAAAGCAAATAAGCAATTCAAGAATAAAGAATCAGAGGTTTTCAAGAGTTCAAAGCAAATAAGCAATTCAAGAATAAAGAAAGCTGAAACATCAAAGTCAGAAAAGTACATTAGTAATTTTATCAACCATTATAATATGCAAGTTAACTAACTCCAAAATTTTCACGTACAGTAAAATTGCATCACATGCACAACCAGGGAGTAAATTAAAGAGAAGCTACAGCCTATATAAGTATTTCTGGAGATCCAATCCCATTTATCTAAAAGGAGACAAAATTTTAGTATGCGTTTCATCTAAAAGTTCACAAATTTTTGAGTATAGGTATTACCTAGGAGGATAAGAACATCAGTCAACAATCACAACGATTAGCAATCAAACTAGGCTCCAGAGCCAGCCATGCTAACAGTAGCTTTAAGAGAGCAGTGCAAACGTAAGGATCTCATCTCAAGCTTCTTTTGTTTTCTAGTTGAATAAGTAGTCATCTCAACAGCTTAAAGTCATTTCCATGTTTGACTCAGTTTAATATTGCAGAGGGCCAGAAGGTTAGGAGGAATCAAAGATCACACTTTACAAGAGTACATAATAATCCTTCATCTATAAAAAAAATATAAAAAAAAAAACAAAAAGAGTACATGATAATCTAGCTTAACAAAATCTTTTCACCTTGGATTGAACTTGAACACAACATATCCTTTGTCCGCATCAAATAATTCCTGGAGATTGTCACCTCGGCATGCAACACCAAGGGAAGATGAACCCAATATACCCAAAACGGAGTAAGAGAATTTCTCTATCATGCTCCTTTCAGATGATATGACTTCCTTAAGGCTCTCTCTAGCTAATTTAGCCTGTCATGGAGAGAAAGAAGAAACAGTCAGGGAAATCACTTCTTACTGTTCCGCATGAAGTTGTTTAGTGAAAAGAAAATAATTTCATTCCAGTAAGGGTTCTCTTTTAGCAAGTCAATTTAGCTGTATAACAGGTAATGGTTACCGAGCTACCACTATATCAACTCAGCTCCTCAGTTAGCCTATACTACACAGAATGGTCTAACCCAACAGTTATATGAAAAGCAGAAATATAACTATGAGAAGCCATAAAATAACTGGCAATCCCATCAATGTTTGCAGAGTGTCAGCAAAAGTTAGCAATGATTTGCAGATTCTTTTGTAATTTGCCAAGCCTCCTCCTTCATTAGTCAATGCCCAACATTTTAATCTTTCATAGAGCCAACAAGTAAACCTAAAATACTGAACTATAAATAACGTGAAAATTTATGTTGCCATCAGTGTATTTGGAGTAAGCACAAGTTAGAGCTGCTTCATAACTTTCATTTTGATTTTCCTAGTCTTCCTCCTCATTATGGGATGGTCCAATTTTAACATATCTTGTTTCATTTCATCTATCCAAACTAAGGGTGTAATGTGGAAATGAAATGAAATAAACTCCCAATCTGTTAAGTGGTGACCTTTTAACTTTGTAGTGGTTAAAGGGGTATTATGGGAAGAAATATGTAGGGGTATTATAATCATGAATGACAAATATATTGACAAAGAAATTGAAAAAACAATTATGAGAAAGTGAAAATAACAATTGTTTAATGTCACTTTTTAGGATTACACTCATTGGCAAGGAAAAGTATGCCTTAGAGCCTTGATGCACACTAAAGCGCCCACAAAGCAAAGTGAAGCGCTCAACATAATTTGAGCCTCGCTTCAGGGCTTAAGCGTTTTAACATATCTTGTTTCATTTCATCTATCCAAACAAGCTGAAGAGCCAAGGCAAAAGTATTGGTATTAATAGGCATTTAAATGTCAAAGAGCAAGGTAAATCTCAAATGATAGTTACTCATAAAAATAATTCCCAATGATGGTTATCGGCTGAAATTCAAAACTATCCTGTTGGGTAATCTAACAATTGATATCCTCCACTTCCAGCCCAACTTGAGAAATGTTTCTGGCTAACAGTGGATTGAACTGTAGACCATATAGAAATAGACACATCTTTCCACTTATAAATTTGTTAAATGAAGTGTACTATATATATAGGTGTAAAGAATGCCCTGTAAATTATAGTGACTCCATACTTGATATCATAGAATACTTGTAAGTTTTTGTAGTAGGAGATTCTTTACTGTTTTTGGATGTATTTTGTCGCTTCTAGCAGCACAAACTTTGTGCTGTTTCTTTTTATAAAAAGTTACCATTCTCAAAAAAAGAAGTGTACTATATATATGTATTAAGAATGGGAAGCCCAGAATTTAAAAGTTAAATTGCAAATATACCATGTTTATTACGTACAAATAATAAAAGCAAACGCTACGCAACAACCCTAATTACACCCACGGTTTCATATACGAAGGGATGCGCCACTGCAACGGAAGAATATACATGCTACTTTTTGGAGTATCAAAGATCTTGAAAAATCATGCCGTCACTGCAACGGAAGATGCCCCTGGGCGGATGCCAGAGAGCAGAAGAATACGAGAGAAGGAAGAAGCAACTTTAGGATCTTTGTCATGCTGGTAAGGCTGAATTTGTTGCTGACTTGCAAGATATAGTTTGTCGCCTGGTGCTTTCTAAATGTGTATATACGGTAAATTTGATTTCCCTGAGAATATATTGATGGAATGTTCACTTTTAATTAGTCTCTCAATTCTGATAACTTAGTAGAAAAATGCTTATGATGACAGCGCCCCTGTAAATTTCCATGGTTTTAATTCAGAATTTATGATTATTGCCTTTTCTAGAGATGATAATAGCAAGCATTAACCTTAAGGGGTCGTTTGATAGGATATATTAGGGAAAATAATACATGTATTAGCTTTAGTATTATTAATCCCTTGTTTAATTAGTTGTACATTCTATTCGGTACTATTCTTATACATAGCATCAGCAATACCATTGTTTTTAATACATGGATAAGTTTGTATAAAGACAGAATTTCCTGTTCAAACATTCTCCACACCCTTTTTAAAAAATAAACAACAACAACAACAACAACTATCTAGTATACTCCCACAAAGTGGGCCTTGGGGAGGGGGTACGTACACAGACCTTACCCCTACCCTAAGGGCAGAGAGGTTGTTTCCAATCGACCTCGGCTCATGAAAAAAGAAAGGAAAGAAAAACAAAAGAGAATTAGTAACTCCAGCAGAATAATTATCTAACGTAGACCATAAATCGCAACAATAATTATCTAACATAGACCATAAATTAAAAGCATGCAATAATATAGACCGAAAACTACCTTGAGGGGCACTATACAATACGCAAGTCATCTATGTAGAGCCCTACCAAACCCCACCTAGCCCCTACCAAGCCCCACCTAGAAGCCCCTATCCTACAACCCTGATACTAAACCTCCAAGCTCTCCTATCAAGGGTCATGTACTCGGAAATCCGCATTCTTTCCATGTCCTGCTTAATCACCTCTCCTCAATACTTCTTAGGCATCCCTCTACCTCGACTCAAGCCAGCTACCACCATCCGCTCACAACTCCTCATCGGTGCATCAGGGCTTCTCCTTCGTACATGCCCGAATTACCTGAGCCTCGCTTCCCGCATCTTGGGGACACCTCCACCTTCTCCCGAATAACTTCATTCTTAATCTTATCTAACCTAGTGTGCTCGCACATCCATCTGAGCATCCTCATCTCCGCAACCTTCATTCTTTGCACATGAGAGATCTTCACCGGCCAGCACTCCGTCCCATACAACATGGCAGGTCTAACCATAGCTCTATAAAACTTCCTCTTGAGTTTGTGTCACTTTCTTGTCACACAAGACTCCTAACGCAAGCCTCCATTTCGACCACCCGGCCCCTATTCAGTGAGTGACATCCCCGTCGATCTCTCCGTCCCCTGAATCACCGACCCAAGATATCTATGAAACTGTCCCTCTTGGGGATGACCTGAGATCCAAGCTTCACTTCCCTGCCTACCTCGCTCGACTCGACGCTAAACTTGCACTCCGGGTATTCTGTCTTAGACCTGCTTAGTTTGAAACCCTTAGACTCGAGAGTCTGTCTCCAGACTTCCAAACTCTACACCGACCCTCATCTCGTCTATCAATACTATGTCATCCGCGAATAGCATACACCATGGCACATCCCCTTGAATATGGCGTGTTAGTGCATCCATCACCAAGGCAAATAAGAAAGGGCTAAGTGCAGATCCTTAATGAAGCCCTATAACCACCGAGAAATGGTCTGAGTCACCACCTACCGTCCTAGCCCTAGTCTTAGCTCCATCGTACATGTCCTTGATCACTCTGATGTAGGCTTCCGGCACGCTCTTCGCCTCCGGGCACCTCCCTCAGGACCTTGTCATATGCCTTCTCCAAGTCAATAAACATCATGTGCACGTCCTTCTTCTTATCCCTGAATTGTTTCACTAATCTCCTGACAAGGTGGATAGCTTCAATAGTGGAGCGGCCCGGCATAAAATCGAACTGGTTCGCGGATATAGACTCAACTCCCTCACCCTCGCCTCAACCACCCGCTCCCAGACTTTCATGGTATGACTTAGTAGTTTGATGCCCCTATAGTTGTTACAACACTGAATATCCCCTTTGTTCTTATACAAGGGCACCACTGAATATCCTTTTTAAAGAATGTGAAGGGTATTTTTGTAAACAAACAAAATAATTCAAAACTATGCAATGCATGTTATTTTTAATACACCAAATCAATCAATCAATAAGAAATAATCTAAGCATAACTGATCTCAGTATTACTAATCCCAACATTACTAATATACCATATTCAGTACTATACTTATACACCCTACCAAACGGTCCAAAAGGATAAAGGCTTAATTCTTGTTTGACTTAATAGAAACGCAGAGAAAGAGTTACATGCCTATGTGCTTTCAGGCAGTATGTTGCCTCCAAGAGTTGATTACATCAGAAGTTAGATTTATTAGTAGTGAGAACAATTCAGAATTTTCCTTGCCGGCAATAAGAAATGTTGAGAACAATTCATAATTTTCCTGGCTAGCAATAGGAAAAGTTTTACCATTCTAGGAGAAATAACTTATGCCGCATGTACCAAGTCAATGCAATTAAAACCCTTAGTTTCCTTGGGCTTTCACCGTAGTTCGTTACTATTAAACATCAAATGCAAGTGTTTAGAAGAGAAATAACTTGGTTTCGGTTATATTATTTTCATGCTCTAGTCTGTTCGGCAAGCCTAACACATTTTCTAAACACTATTAGGTAAAAAAAAACTTATCTTAAAAATAAAATTAAAATTACAAGTTTTTCAAGTCTTGCAAAAATGCTCCATGAGTCCAAGACACATTCCCTGAGACACCTCTCTCTCCTACTTTCTAGGATGGTAGCATAACCTTTCGCAGTGCGATCCTCCACTAGATTTCACCCCCCCCCCCTCATTCCCAGGTTTCTTTTAATGTGATTACTTTAACACTCACTCGTTATTAAGGGTAGCGCCTAGCGACAGAATTTATTATCATGCTGGTTTTAAATCCTTCGACATAACAAAAAATTGTTCTAGGTCTGAAGTTTGGTTCGAATGGGTTGAACATAGCAGGAAACTTATGAGGACAGCAACTATTAGCCTCAAAGTTAAGAAATGGGTGGTAGAGGTATTCAATGAGGCTTCAAAGGAACACAACAAGGCAATAAGGAGGTCGAATATGAAAGATCACTATGCAGAATTTTATTGGAATCTTAAATACAAATTATACGATGAATATGGTAGGTACATCAATTTTCATTGCCGTACAAGGGGAGAACAGGTCTGTCATTATTACACCGGAAGTTTCACTAAATGCAGGGTGGGGAGACATAGCTCAGAAAATACAAAGGCTCATAAATATCCCAGAAAAAGAAAGGAATGTTCCGATTGTCAGAAACCCACAGCTGGAATCGTCCTATACAGAAGCAATCAGAATTAACAGATGGTCATCAGAAGGAATGAAATCTTCCCCGATCAAATCCAACATGTCCAAAGTCATAATCCCTGGAGGCTCAGAATTATCGGACAAAGATGTGATGCGAAAGTGCATAGTAGGAAAAGTTATAACGCCTATGAAGGAGACTCCAACTCTGAATGATATCAGGCGATGGGCTTGCAATACATCGAAATCCACCATTAGTGTTAACATGTATGAGATGAATGATTCTCAGTTTCTGTTTGAACTCCCTTCAAGGAAGGATGCAGATCATGTTCTTACGGGAGAATGGCAATGGAGTAAGTCTAAAGCGATGCTTGATTGGTGGAAACCTACTACTGGTTGCTGGTATGAAGAGGTTGAGTGTAATTGGGTTTGGATTAGGGTTTTGGGACTTCATGTTAATGTATGGTAAATCTATGGTCAAAGAAAGTGTTCAAAGCAATAGGTGACCAGTGTGGGGGATGGATCAAAACGGAGAAGGAGACATCACTAAAAAAACCATTTATGAATTATGATGGGCTAGAAATTAAGTGAAGGGAGATGGAAGCAAGGTTCCAAGAGATATACAGGTGGAAAGAATGGGTTTTTGTACAAAATCCTCATTTGGTGTGAAGTTCCGACGACGATGATGGCAATTTTACGGGACGACGTAGATGGGAAAAAAGATCTTACGATTAATAGGGGTAGTTAGGGAGATGGGACTTATTTGGCGCAGCAGTCCCTAAATCACGTGGGCACATCGAAGGAAGGGAATAAGTTTAAAAAATTGGCACGTGTGCCAGAGTCACGTGAGGTCGATGCTGGACTCTTTAATGAAGTTTTGGGCCTTAAACAATTAATTAGTTTGGGCCCAATAGTGGCAGATCCCTCAAGAGATATTTGTTGCGAAGGCCCAACTCAAATAGCCCAATTTGAGGACCCTTTTTTAAAGGACCCTCTGCTAATTGAGATACAGGCCCTCGCAGCAGAGTCATCAAAGGAAAAACACGATCAAGAATGAACGCGTGCAAAAGAGGACGACCATATCGAAGGAACTGCCGAGGAGAACCACCAGATCCAAGTTGACAAAGAAAAGGCAATGGTAATAATGAAGACTTGTTGATAGATAACCTAGAAATTCCATTTCACAAGAACTTCAAGAAGAGTGAATTGAATTACCGCAGGTGGCTGAACTGCAGGGATTTCTATTGTTGAGCCGGGTGAGTTAGGCTGCACTCGCCTTTTTGAATTGGCTACGCCAAAAGAATTGAAAAGACAGAAAGGAAAGAGTACAAAGAGAGATACGGAAAGGTTGAAAAGCATGGGATAGGACAATAATAGGATGGCATTTCCCATATGAATGGATTAGGTATAGGTTGAAGGAGATGAAAGTTGGCGCATAAGTAATGATGGCTAAGGGCTTTCTTTTTACTAGAAATTGACAACATGCAGATTGGAGAGGGGAGTACAATTGGGGATTGGGCTATTGAAGAAGCTCTACCCCTAAATTCAATAGTCCATGAAGACGAGAAGGATCCAGATTTTGATGCACCAATTTGGGTGCATCAATATATCATCAGATTGAGCAAAGATTGAGCAAAGAGTTTGGAGTGGAATTTCAAGGGTGTGAGAAAGAAGCACTACAAGTTATTTATGAAGATTGATAGTAAGAGGCGAGCTCTAATGGAGCCAACAAGGGAGGCAATGGAGGCAGTCACTCCAAAAAAGAAAATAAAGAAGTGAGAAACCTAGATATTGGAAGCAAGTTCAAAAGCAATGGTACTAGAAGAAGGGGGGGAATGTATATCTTGCAATTGATGGTAAATGAAATTGTATCCTGCAATGTTAGGGGTTTAAATAGCTTTAGAAAGAGGGAGTTGATTAAAATATGGTTCATAGTTGGAAGGAAGATATTTATTGCTTTCATGAGTCCAAGATCCATTGTTTTCTTTTATTGTTGATCACCTTCCTACTTGTTGTTTTTATTCTATTTTTATATGGCTTTTTGGTATTGTCTCCTCTTGTCTATATTTTCATTAATGTGGTGCTTATGCTTTTCTGAGCGGAAGGTCTATTGGAAACCTCTCTATCCTCACCAGGTAGGGGTAAGGTTTGCGTACACACTACCATCCCCATACCCCACAGTATAGGATATTACTGGGTATGTAGTTGTTATATACATAAGTTGACTCAGAGTTTCTCAGAAAAGCAAAATATAGCACAAATGAGTTGAATATTCAAACGAGCAATAATAGAGACTAAATAAAGTGCCACTAATTGGTAAAGGTTAGGACCGTATAAAGCACACCTTTTCATCTTTAAGGGGCAGAACTTCACCCATCAGAGCAACCCGAGCTGGTAGCTGCATAATAGGCTTCGTTAGTTTGTACATAAAAGCTAAATATTCACCAAAAAGAAGGATGCACTCTGTGACAGGAAGGTTACTCCAGTAAAAGAACCAAATGGAAACAAGAAAGTGATATACAACATAATAAACCACTTCAGTGACTGATAGCCATATTAGAAAATATATTTTGAATGCTAAAGTTTAAACTATCAGGAGGAGAACAAGAAGTAGGCAAATGAATGGTTCTATACCCACTTTCTTGATGGACTTGAGTAGACTTGCCAGTGGACCTGGCATGGGACTGGTCACGGCAAAAGATCCACGCTCATCTATCATTGTGTTCTACACAGAAAGGAGAAACTGCATGTCAGGTATGCTCTATCTTCCAAATGAACAATCTAACAATGAAGTCTGCATCAGAAATAAAATTGGTATTGCTCAATAGCCAAAGAATTTTATTTTTCCTTACAGTTTCAGAAACTAACGTAGGGGTCTAAAACCAAAACCAGGAATTCTTGAATTAAAATAATAACTAAGAAATTTCCAAAGAAGTTTATGAAAAAGTTATGAAGTCCTATAGCAATATCTGTTCGAGACAAATCTAATTATATCCTTGTGATACAGTCTCCAACTAGTATACCGTCATAATCACTCCATCGTATATCATCTTTGATAGTTATAGCTTCAAGAGAATAAGAATCGTCATTGACTAGAGATCAGGGGCTTAAGCTCTAAAAGTAAAGTAATGACAATAAAATAAATCTGACTTCTAAGCATGTAGAAATCAAGAAAAAAGGAAATGACACAGAGAGCCATCGTATAAGGTAATTCAGATTATTCACCAGATGCTTAGTTTTTTCTACATAAAGTAATTCAAATCTTCCTTTTCAGCGTTTTTTCCATCTAATTTAACGTTCCCCAAAAGCAAGTTTCCCTGTTTACAGGAAGGTCCTTAAAAAGCAGGCTTAGTTAATTCTCCAGGTGCCTTGCTTCTCAGACCAGTGAAAATCTCTATCGATACAAAAAAAGGTTAAGCATCAACACCCTAAAATAACTCGCACCATCTCCTCAGTTTTGATCTGTTCTAAATGTGATAACCCAAACTTCACCCCTCCTGTAGAATCTGACTTGCAAATCACAAGCCTGAATTTGTAATTAAGAGAAAAAATAATCCTACTCAAAATGGATTTGTCGTAATCCATATGGAAGTCCATATTGATAAAGATTTAATCATCACGAGACGGAAAGTCTCACCTTCATCACGCTTCGGAAAGTCTCACCTACTCATATTTCATTTTTCGTTCAATAGGCCATGGATGCAAAAACAAGTAAGACTCTTTTCCCTTCTCATATTCCTCCTTTTTAGCATAAAGATTTCTCAATGTTATAGTCTTCTGTTTTAATAATCTTATACAGGATAATTGGTACTTGAAGTAGATTTATTGTGGTAAAGAAACTAATTAGAAGATATGTTCAGTACCTTATAATAAATGGTGAAACTCTCGACAGTATGCCTGATGTTCTTATTTCATTCATCAGCCATCGTGCGACCTATAAGTTACGGGTTCGAGCAGTGGAAGCAGCCACTAATGTTTGCATTAGATTAGGTTGTCTACATCACACCGCTTTGGATGCGGCCCTTCTCGGACCCTGCGTGAACGCGGGATGCCTTGTGCACCGTGCTGCCCTTTTTCAGCCATCGTCATCTTAATTTTTTGGCCAGTCAAAAACTCTCATGTTCAGAAGCTGAAAGTAGCTGAAATAAGTATGTTGAGATGAATATGCGAGCATACCAGGTTAGATAAGATTAGGAATGAAGTTATTCGAAAAAAGGTAAGAGTGGCCCCCGTGGAAGGTAAGATGCGGGAGGTGAGGCTGAGATGGTTTGGGCATGTGAATAGGAGAAACACAAATGCCTCAGTTAGGAGCTATGTTGCTCGGACTCTCCGAAAATATTGCCGAGTGTGTGTCCATTTTGGAGAATCCGACACGGGTGCGACAGTATTTTAGAGTCCCCGCAACATAGGTTAGGAGGTGTAAGAGATTTACCTTGGTGGGTATGACAAGGGGTAAAAGTAGGTCAAAGAAGGTGATTGGGGAGCTTACCGAGGACATGACTCTTGATAGAACGGTGTGGTAGTCGAGAATTAGGGTGGAAGGTTAGTAGGCAATCGAGCGTTTTCCTTTTTGTGTCTCCGACCGGTGACCGTTAGCATTAGTGTTAGCATGGTATCCCTCTATTCTTAGACTGTTGGTACTACATATTGTTTGATTGTATTCTTTCACTTCGATTTTTTTTTAATATCTTGTTGTTACCACTTGTTGCCTCTTTAGCCGAGGGTCAAACAGTCTCTCTGCCCTCCCATGGTAGGGGAAAGGTCTATATACACACTACCCTCCCAAGATCCACCTTGGGGAACTCACTGTCAACTTCAAGGTAAGCAATACGATGTAAGACAAAGTACAACAATTATGCCTCAATCCCAAACAAGTTGAGGTTAGCGATATGAATCCTCGTTCCTCATTTAGCTCAAATACATTATAGTAATAATCATAGAGATTTTTTACAAAGTCTAAACCTGTCCTAACTAGTAGGTATCACCTATATGGATTTTCTATTCCAGTGTGCCCTCTGCAATAATTCCAAGAAGTTGTAGGTCTCTTGAGACAACTTCCTTTCATATGATTTAAGGTATATCCCGTCCTCTTTTACCACCTTCCACCACCATAGTTTCACACTTATGGGCCAGTGCATTTGTAGGTAGACACAGGACATGATCAAACCATCTCAAGCGACCTTCTCTCATATGCTCGATATGTGCTACTTGCATCTTATGGCGAATGTGGTCATTTTTAACCTTATGTAACTGAACATCCATCTTAACATTCGCATTTCTGCAAAACTCATATTGTAAAGTTGAACTTTAGCCGCCCAACATTCACTACATATAACATAGCTGGTCTTCTAATTTACTTCATAAAAAATTTTAAAAAAAAAATAACCGGTCTTATAGATTTTCTATAGGACTTACTTTTCACCTTGGTAGGCATCCTTCTATTACATGTTACCCGGTACCACATGTAAGACAAAGTAATTCATAGAAATAACAATGTTACTTGGTAGATGCAAATTAGAATTACTACAAAAATCCAATATCAAAGTGCTTAAAATGTAAAACTGATTCGTATTCAAGTTAGATGAACAATCAGAGAGTAGTTACTCTAATAATACTTTCTTGATCTTTCAAGGTAAAAATCAGCAGCAGCAGAAGTTTCACACAGCAAATAGAGCACTGAGCATCTGCATAGATAAATACTTCTGCTCCACGATTTAGATGGCTAGTTTCATGTCCACTAGAAACAATGTTTTTTAGTTAAACAATAGTTGGCTAGAATCCAGAGCCAGAAAGATCATATTTGGATTCAACACAAATTTTTAATTAGGTTGGAAGATTTTGAAGTCTATGCTACAGAAGAAAGAGCAAGATGAGACGACTGCAATATTTTCAACTGCAAGCATAAGTTGGCTATGGGTTGAAAAGAAATAATACATAATGCCAAAACATTAAAATTACAAAATGTTAAAGGAGAATCTATATACCACATTGTGCATATCATTTTCGGCTACCCAGACGTAGGGCTTGCCTCTCTTGACCAAATACCGGACTTTTGAAGTGTATATTTCCCCTTTGCTGAACAAAGAACGTAATAATCACACGACAAACAGAAGGAAAGGAGTCAATTTCAGTTAATAATAATAATCTCTCGTCATAAAATAAAAGCACATACCTTCCTTTAGCATCAGCCTTCACGGTATTGAGGTAACCTTGCCAATTTGACTCCAATATATTCTGAGAAAGCGCGCATAGGATATATCTCAAGAATAGTACTTATAAGTGAAGGAAATTTGTAAATGACTAATGGGTCACTAACCTTGCTTTTTTCAGCAAATGTTAGCACAGTTGCTTTGCCTCCTTTAATCATCTCAAGTGTAAATGAGTGAGAAACGATGATACTCGGAGAGGCGAGGCCAGGGACGAGGGTTTCTTCAGGGTTTAATTCTGTTTTACAAAACCTGCGATATCTCACAAGGTAGGGGTACCCGAAGACAAGTAAAGGTAATTACAGGGACCAATAGCAATATATATATATATATATATATATATATGATTTTTCTTTGAAAAATAATCCCTCACATGTTTGGCCACACTGCATTATTTGCAAACACCAAAGGAAGTGCCAAAAATTAGGTCTTG
Organism: Nicotiana noctiflora; assembly: GCA_032618575.1. Taxonomy (NCBI): domain Eukaryota; kingdom Viridiplantae; phylum Streptophyta; class Magnoliopsida; order Solanales; family Solanaceae; genus Nicotiana; species Nicotiana noctiflora. The sequence goes on along the minus strand of JASVEL010006560.1, from coordinate 100,861 downwards.
TCAAAACTTCCTTCTTGGGTCCTTGTTTCGCGAGAAGTATGTCACTTGATTCTACTCCCTATAACTATGCCCTATGACTGATTTCCCGAGCTGCTCAATCAGAAACTTACATTCAAAAATTATGGGGTTGGGAGTTAAGTTACCATGCTTTACCATTTCCAGCACACTTTAGAGTGAGTCTATCTCTAGCTATTTTTAGCCTCTCTACCGTAACACTATTATTAGGATCCCCTCATAAAGTATAAAATCCAATCCCCACTAATTTTTCTGATTACCCCCCCCCCCTCCAATTACCCCCTTTCAGTGTGATAAGGCAAGAGGTCACATTAGTGTTCAACTTATAGAAGCCCATATCAAATAGTTGCCACTTTAGGTATAAGGTTTTTATTATTTTAACATGCCTGAATGTGGTTGTCACATGGTGGTATTCCACAGCCTTTGCAATTGTTTGTGCATATTTATCTGATTTCTTTTCTTATCCAAGACATTAGAGTTCCTAGTGAACCAGATGGCCCAGAGGCAGAAGGACGGCAGTTGTATCAATTTGATGCAAGCATTTTATTCCAAATTTTGGAGCATATTCCATGTGTCTTCCTAGTTTGTCGTTAAAAATGGATTTACTATAAGGTTAGGCTTATGGTTGCACTGGTTCGGTAATTGTTGTCATGACCCTTTAACATTAGCACATTCAAAGAAAACGTGATTTATGTCTTGTATGACATGATCACAGAAGTAGCAGTACTAATTCTCAACTCAATGTGGAGTAAATGATTCCATGTAGGCAGCTTGTTTTGCTGCATGAGCCATATGAAGAACTTAATCTTATAAGGGGTCTTTAGCTTCCAAATCTAGCTGAATTAGTCTTCATTAGAAGTGTCATTGTGCATCAAGAAAGTAGTAGACTGATTTTGTACTAAACATATCATTGGGATGAGGTTCCAGATTAGCTTATCCTCTACTGAGGTGTAGTTGGGAAAGAAAGTGATTACCATATTGATGTCATAGGGAATTGGATAGGGGATGTTATTGAAGTCCCATACCCCATTGGAGTCTTTATTTTATTCGTGTGGTCATGTCATTTTGATACCATGGACCATCTAGGATTTTATCCATTTGCTGCATGTTGGGGAGCCAAGTATTAGTAAAGAACCTAACCCTACACTTTGTGGACCACCCATCTAGTGCAACTGGTGCATATCTTCATCCCTCCTAAATATTTTTCCAAGTCCTAGTCTTAGTCTCAACCCTATACTATCTTCGATTGTAGTGTTTTCACATGAGTACCTTAGCCCAGATGGATATTATTGTAGAGTCTCAAAGCACGATTCGTGTGGCGTGTTATGTTCTTTTGGTGGGCATGCTGGAGGCCTAGTCCTCCTATGTTATTAGGTTTGGTGATAGTGGCACATTTAACCATGTGAAGCTTCCCTTTAGTTGGAGTCGTAACCCTAATAAAATTCCTTTGTTTTTTTGTCAATTTGGTTGGTAACTTGGGAAGGTAACTAGATGTACTGCATTACATAGTTTGGAATGCTACCAAGGCAAGATTTTGCTAGAGTTGTTCGACTAGCCATGGTTATGAGCTTTGTTTTGCACCCTGTCATTCTATTATTGAGGTCATATATGATGAATTGGAAGTTACTTTTTGTAGGCCTTCTTTTGAAGATGGGAAAACCCAAGTATTTCCTAAAGTCTAGCATTTTTTATGCCTAAAATGTCATTGCATTTTGTGGCACGCTGCTCTTGGAAGTTTGAAGGAAAAAGAATAGATTTATGGAGATTGTCTTTCTGCCCAAATGCAGTGTTAAAATTGCCCAATATGGATAAGATTATCTCATAGTTTATCCTATAAGCTGTGGAAAGTATAGTAAGGTCATCATCAAAGAACAAATGAGAGATTTTAGGTCTTCCCATGTTGATGTTGATAGGGAACCAGTCCTAGTTAGTTTCAGGATTGTCAATATTTTTGGAAAGCCTTTCCATGCATATGATGAACAAGTAGGGCGACATGGGATTTCCCTGCCTAATGCCTCTATTGTGTTTGAAGTAGGCAATCTGCGTACCATTGACAATGATGGGGGTGGAGCTTGTAGTAAGCCCGAACATGATTGGGGTTGTTAGTTTACAGGGGAATTTGAAGAAAGAAGGGATTCTCTGATGAAAAATCATTCCAACCTATCAAAAGCCTTCTCTAAGTCTACTTTTAGGATCATATTGGCATTTTTTATCTTTCATATTTTGGAAGTGCGTAATGTACTCTTAGACCACAATGGCATTACCAACAACTCTTTTATTGGCTAAAAAACTAGCTTTAGTAGGGTCAATGATGTTTTGAAGCAAATGTTTGATTCTGTTGACAATAATCTTGGTGATCAGTTTGTACATTATGTTGCACATATCAATTGGCCTGAAGTTTTTTAGCATTGTGGCATTTTGGCATTTTTGGGATGAGGTAGAAGTTGGTTTTATTTATTTCATGGGGGGTGATACAAGTGGAAAAGACAGTGTGACAGAATTGGATTACCTTCCTAAAAACTATGTGCAATACTTCTGGTAGAAAAAAGGGCGGAGGCCATCAAGCATATGAGAACAATGCACATTTGATCTCAGAGAGCCTAAGGGTAAGGATTTCAGAATTAGTCAATTAGTTGGTAAAATACCTTTTGAAAGAGAAATTTCTCATATATAAAGCATACCAATCAAGCAGAAGGAAAAGTCGGGTTACTTAGAAAAATAGTCAAACGTAGAAAGCCTTAGAGTCGCAAGCAAAAGGATTCAAGTTCAGTTACTCATAGTTCATCTAAAAGCCTAGGGTCCCAAAGTGGAACCCTAATACCACTTGCCAAAGAAACCTCCAAATCCTAGGATTTCGAATTGAGTCACACATAGAAGTGAGAAAACAGTTCATTGAAAGAGGCTCAGAAGTCTTTTCCAAAGACTTATGAGAGACAAACACACACGATAGAAAGAACGCTAATTCAAGGTCATGAGAACACGTTTGAGAAAACTCGGAATTTAAACAAGTTCAAAAGAAATAGATGATACAAGTTTTAAACAAAGTAGATGGGATATGCTTAGTAGGAACAAAAAACAAAGTTCAGTAAAGTGAACAAAATCAAAGAACTCAACCCTAAACACATATAGCAAAAAATAAGGAAAACAATACTTGATTAACATGCGAGTACAGGAATAACACCAAAAAATAGAAGAATCTTGCATAATAAAAATAGAAAAGAGTAACCTCATACATAGTAGGAAAGAAAACATACGAGCCTAGCATAGATGATCACGCATAAAGAAAGAACACAAAGAAATAGAAAGATATTTGAAGAAACTTTTCAGAAACTCTAAAATCGAGATTGAACGATTTTGAAAAGGAAATTAGGGGAAAACCTTTAAAATGTCAAGTATAGCCTAGAAATATCATAAATCTAAGAAAATAAGCAAGTACAGAACCCGAGAAGGCTTAGAGTTGTAGAGAAACCCTTAGAAATGAGAAAGGTCATGAAGAGAGTCAGATCCCGTGTCGAAAAGACTCATATTGCTTGAACATGCCAGAATAATGGTCGAAGAAGCCATAGATCTACAATTCAGAAAAAGATCTGAAGAGAGCCATCGAAATCGGGCTTCAAACCTTGAATAACTTAGGTCTGATGGTGAGAAAGGATTAGTATAGATCGTTCATGGTCGGAGACGCCATGGATTCCGGTGGAAACATGGTGAGATAAGGTAAGAAATGATTAGGGTTTCGGAGAGGTTTGAGAAAGATTGAGACGAAGCGGGTTCGGAGGCGGCGTCTTATGTGAAATGAATTAGGCCAAGGGTGTTTGGGAATTAAAAAAGGAAAGTGGAATTTATGGTCGTTGATCAAAATGATCAACAGCCGGGACCAATGGGGAGCTAGGTGGGTTTTTAAACCTGGTTAGGGGTCGGCTAATTTAGGTTTAATTTTGGGCAAAATTGGGGTCAATTTAAGGTGTGAAAGGAAATGAGGCTGTAATTGAAATAGAAATGGGCTAAAAGTTAAATAGCCAATTTCCACCCTTTTATTTTATAAAAATAGTAATAATAATTTTAACATTTAATTATTAATATTGAGCCAACAAATACTATATACATATTAATCAAAAAATACTGAAAAAAAATTTATAATTTTAAAATGCCATTAACCGTAAAATAGGTTATAATTGTAATTACACGCAATTTAGCTTTTAAAAATGTCAAATAAATTTGTAAAAATACACAAAAATCACCTTAATTATATTTTAGTGTAAACATGAGAATAGAAATAAATTATTCACCAAAATAATAATCTTGAGAATAATTATTGTATTTTGTACTGCTAAAAATAGACAATAAATTTATTTTAAAATATTTAAAAATTAGGAAAAAATACTAGCACTCTTGGGTATGCTTATATATGCATGTACGTGCTGTTTGAAAGTATTTTGCATATAAAAGTACATAGAAAAAAATTGGGTATCAAAAACAGGGTCATAGGCAAAGTCGTCGAAGCACAAGTGAAATATAACAAGTTGCACAAAAGAATACGCGAATCTGAAGCCGAGCATATGGAGCAACACAAGGCTGATATGGAAATGATCAATGAGTGGAAAGAGAAGGCAGATAAAAATCTGGTGAAAGGTTGGATTATGTGGGGTACAGTCTGATGGAATTGGATGGGAAAATGAGAAAGAGAGTCACCGACTACTAAAACGCTGAAAGGAACGAAGGAGGACATTTGGCGAGGGCATTCTTACTGTAGAACCTACGTGTATTGGGGGATCTGATCGACAAGAGCATCCAGCCTGGAGAAGGTCCTTCTTGGACCAGGTAGATTAGGTTCACTTGTGTTTCAAATGCAACTAGGCCAAATGTCGTTATTGACTTATCTTATTTAGTGTCATTTTGGGTCGTCTATCTTTACATTAATGAAATGAGGCAATTATTGGCACTGAATTTCCCTAAATATATTTGTCGATAAGCCTACCTCGAGCACAACGAGGCTCCCAAACTAGGATGCAAATTTACATCTCGATAGTATGTGTTTAAATACTACACACTTTTTAGAATCCCTACAAACTTGTTTACCTTTTGTTTTTCTTTATTATTTATTACTCCCATCCCCTAAGACTGGTTCACACATACTAGCATCATCAGCATATCACACGAGATCTAGAGGCCCTCAACCTCTTCCTCATCCAAGTAATACGAAAAACATAGGAAAATCTAAGATGGATGACTTAAGTGGTATTTGAAAGGAAAACGCTGAGAATGCAGAAACTTCAGACGGTCGGAGTACTCCGGCACCAAATGACTTGGTTTTGTGGTTGGAACAAAAGATACTGGAGTTACAGGGAGAACTTGAGCAGGTCGCAACTTAACAAACCTCTCCCTCACCCTGATCTAAACGACATCAACAAACAAAATACAAAAAACCTAGCACCTCCCAAAAAATACGGCAAATCAGCATCCACTCCTCCTGCACCCCATTAATAGGCAACTTCACCTCAAAATCCCAATCAATTATCGATACCAACTCCTCCACAACACCATCATCCACCAATCCAGTACTCGCAAGACACTACTTATCACACCCCTCAGAACACACCACAACCTATTCTCGATCCTCAAAATTCAACCAATGATCACCACTATACAAAAATCCCTAGCAATCACCAAAACAATCCCATATACGTAAAAATTGTACCTCACTACACTCAACCGGTTTCCTACACACCACAATCCACTAAGAAGGACCTGCTGATCAAGAACATGGCCGAAGAGCTCAAGAAATTGACAAGCCAAGTTCAGGGTGTTGAGGGAGGTAAAGGGATAGAAGGTCCGGACTACGAGAATTTATGCATACAACCAGATATGGAACTGCCAGAGGGTTACAAACTTCCCAAGTTCAAAATGTTTGATGGAACATGTGATCCCAAGGTTCATTTAAGAACTTATTATGACAAGCTCATGGGGGTCAGAAAAGATGAAAGGATCTTAATGAAGCTCTTCATGAGAAGTCTTACGGAGATGCCTTGTCCTGGTACATAAGCCTGAACCCTAAGAAGTGGGCTAGTTGGGTGAACAAGGAATTATAATGGACCGGTTTAGGTTCAATACAGAGAATTCACCGGATGTCTTCTATATCCAGAACTTAAAGAAAAAGCCAACCAAGACTTTCCGCGAGCATGCTACTCGGTGAAGGTTAGAAGCAACCAAGGTCAGACCAACACTAGAAGAAGAACAAATGAACAAGTTCTTTGCCAGGGCATAGGACCCATAGATGAAAGGCTAATGGTCATTGAGAATCACAAGTTCTCCGATATCATCAAAATCGGAGAAAGGATTGAAGATGGTATCAAATGTGGGATGGTGACAAATTTTGAGGCACTACAGGCCATGAATAAAGCATTGCAATCAGGCAGCATATCAAAGAAAAAAGAAGTGGGGACAATAATGGTGGCCTTGGGTCCAAAATCTCCACTTATATACCAAACACCTCCGCCTACATACCGACCCTCACCTTTAGAATATTCCCAAGCCGCCACCGCCTATCACACTTATAACACCCAACTAGCCTACTATAATTCACCTACGACTCGTCCAAATTACCAAAAACCCTGACCTAACTTTGACCGCAAACCACCCAAATAATACACTACCATTACTGAACCCATCGACTAGGTGTACGAAAGACTGAAGGTTGCTGGTTATGTCACCCATATTCCTGCTATACCAATGGAAAATTCATCTCAATTGATCAATTTAAATAAAACTTGTGCATATCATTCCTCTATAAAGGGGCACACCGTTGATAAATGTTGGACATTGAACGATACGATTCACACATTAATTAATAATAAGGTCATATAGGCAAAAGAAAGTGCACTCAATGTCCGCAACAATCCTCTTCCAGATCATAGGGGTGATGGGTATATATGATAGAGATAGATGAAGAATATGATCCTAATGGGTCAATCAGGCTTATTCAGTAAGGAGATGATTTTAAACACGCAATCACACTCACTCTTATTATGGTACAAATATAGACATCAATCGAAGTTGAGGTCACTGCATCAGTTTCGTTTGAGGTAAATGTAGTACCATCTGAAGCCACACCTGTTCCATTTGAAGTAGAAGTAGTCGCACCCTTCACTGTCACGGTAGCATCCACACCACCCTTCAATTCCAACGCCATACCTTGGGATTATGTTTTCGAGACTAGGAGAAAAGAAAAGGCAAATATGGAAGGGTCTGATGCCGCACAAGGAATAACCAGAAAGTAAAGGATCTATACTCCCGAACATTTAGGAGGATCGATCAAGGAGGCTGCTACTAAGCAACCTGTTATTGAAACCGGGGCAAACAATTTCTGGAGGAAAGTACTGGCGAGGGAATACTCAATCGTCGATCATTTAAACAAAACTCCCGCCTAGATATCCATCTTGTCGCTAATGCAAAATTCGAAAACACTTAGGAGTGCTATGATGAAGGTGTTAAATGAAGCTTTCGAGCCCAACAACATCACCAGTAGAGAAATGGACAACATGGTAGGGCAAGTGTTGAAAGTCTTAAGATCACTTTCCATGAGGATGAACTACCGAATGAAGGGTTAAGCCACAATAGGGCACTGTATATCATGGTACAATTTGAAGATAAATTCATTGTCAAGGTCCTAATAGATGGGGGCTCGAGTCTCAATATTTGTCCTTTAACTACTCTAAATAGATTGTGCAAAGATTTCCACGAGATATAGGTAGGAACTATGAACGTGAAAGACTTTGATAGGTCTCAAAGGGCCACGATTGGGGATATTAACCTTTCCTTGCAGATGGGGCAATCTTGGTTCGATGTTGAATTCCAAGTGCTTGACATATCAACTATATATAATCTTTTATTGGGTCGACCTTGGATACATGCCTCTACGACTGTGGCTTCCACACTACACAAAGACGTAAAGTTCAAGTGGAACCACCAATAGGTAGTCATTCACGAAGATGGGAGTAACCCCATTTACACGAGTCAAACTACCACAGTCATCGAGAATAGAAAAAGGTTGTATGGAGAAATTTATCACCACATTGAACATGTCAACGCAATTGAGAAAGACAAGTGGTGGAGTAACAAAATAGAAAGCATACCGGCATGGTCTGGGTACAAACCTGGCAAAGGACTAGGGAAGGATCTCCAGATCATTACTAAACCGATATAACTGAAACGTCATGGCACAACTTTTGGGTTGGGGTACCAGTATACCTGGCAGGAGTATAATGACTGGTTGCCACCATGGCGTGGTCATCATTACCCTCTTGATCAACCAGTGCCACATTTGGGTCAGACTTTTCATTATGTCGATACAATATGGGGACTGCAGTAGAAGAATCTTTAGCCTATCTGAGAACATGTTCATGGAAGACGAGGATATGAATTGCAGTGCGATAATTAAGGAGAAGGAGGATGAAGAAGGACTCACAATTCAGATTGTTAAGAAGTGAGTTGTTCTCAGGAATTGGACTGCCACACTATCATGGGCGCGCCAAGTCCCTGTAGCTTGGCATTTTGCCTAATTTATTTCCATAGCCATGATAGGCATTTCAGATGTTTTTAGTGATTTTGTGTTAAAGGAACATTTTGTTTTAAAGTAATTACTCAATCATCGAGCAATACTTGTTTTGGATATTTTCAAAATTTAATTGATGCATTGATATTTGTTATTCATTATTATCTTTTCCTAATGAACCGATGAGTGTGACATGTAATGAGACAACGCAACATAAAGATAGTGACTCAGAATAAGAGGGTCAAATACATGAGGAAGTTGTGAGAGAAGTCGAGAACTTTGAGAATAAACCTAAGTCCAATCTGGATGAGACTGAAGCAATCAACTTGGGAGACGCCGAAATCATCAATGAGACTCGCATAAGAATTCATTTATCACCGGCAGAGAAGGAAGAGTACATTCAATTCCTGAAGTAATATGAGGCTATCTTTGTGTGGTCATATGATGAAATTACCGATGAGCACATCCATAGTGGCTCATAAGTTTCCTACCAATCCAAGTGTCCGCCAGTAAAGTAGAAAATCAAAAATTCAAACCAGACATGAGCTTGAAAATCAAGGAGGAAGTCACTAAGAAAATCAAAGCTAAGGTTCTCAGGGTAGTTGAGTACCCGACTTGGCTAGCCAACATTGTACCAGTTTTAAAGAAAGATGGGAAAGTCAGGGTGTGTGTTGACTATCGAGATTTAAACAGAGCAAGTCCTAAGGATGACTTTCCACTACCAAATATACACATCCTGATCAACAATTGCGCCAAGCATGAAATCTAGCCTTTTGTGGACTGCTTTGCAGGTTATCACCAAATTTGGATGGATGAAGAAGACACAGATAAAACAACTTTCATTACACTCTAGGGAGTATACTGCTACATGATGATGCCATTCGGTCTAAAGAATACTGGGGCTACTTACATGAGAGCCATGACAACCATCTTCCATGATATGATACCGAATGACATCATCAATATACACCTCTATTTCCTTGGGACAACATGATAAGACATGAAGAAAGGAGCAAGCCATATACTACTTGAGTAAGAAGTTCACACTTTACGGAGCACGATACTCTCTGCTGGAATGCACCTGTTGTGCTTTGACCTGGACAACTAAAAAATTGAGGTATTACTTCCGTGCCTATACCACGTACCTCACATCCATGATAGACCCTCTAAAGTACATGTATTAGAAGCTAGTGACGATCGGGGAGTTAGCTAAATTATAGATATTGCTATATGAGTTTGACATCATCTATGTAACTTAGAAGGCAGTCAAATGGAAAGCATTGGTAGACCATCTTGTCGTAAATCCTGTGGGAGGAGAATACGAACCCTTGAAAATGTATTTTCCCTATGAAGAAGTATCATTCATAGTAAAGGACATTGCTGAAGCTTATGGTGGTTAGAGAACGTTCTTCGATGGAGCTGCAAACTTTAAATGAATGGGCATTGGAGTAGTTTTGGTATCAGAAACAGGTCAACACTACCTTATATCCGCGAAGCTTAGGTTTCTATGCACAAAAAACATGGCCGAATATGAAGCTTGCTTCATGGGGCTCAATATGGCCATCGATATGAATATACAAGAGCTACTGGTAATTGCTGATTCAGATCTTTTGGTACATCAGGTTCAAGGGGAATGGGTCACGAAGAATACCAAGGTACTACCATACTTGTATCACGTGCAGGAATTGATGAAAAGATTCATAGAATTCAAACATGTACCTAAAATTCAAAATGAGTTTGCAGACGCACTGGCCACTTTGTCATTAATGATACAATATCCATATAAGAACTTCATCGATCCCGTCCCAATGAGAATCCACAATCAACCAGCTTACTATGCTCATGTTGAAGAGGAAACGGATGGAAAACCTTAGTTCCATGACATCAAAGAATATTTGTCAATAAGAGAATATCCAAAGCGTGCAAACCACACTCAGAAACACACACGATGGAGGCTATCCAATCATTTCTTCCAAAGTGGAGGAACCCTGTATAGGAGAACACCTGACCTGGGAATATTAAGGTGCGTTGGCGTAAAGGAAGCTTCCAGATTGCTAGAAGAAATACATGCCGGAACTTGTGGACCACATATGAATAGATTTGTTCTAGCCAAGAAAAATACTCAAAGCTGGATATTTTTGGATGAACATGGAGACTAATTGCTTCTCATACATACAGAAATGCCACCAATGTCAGGTGCATGCAGATATGATAATTGTACCACCTAATGAGCTCAATGCAACAAGTGCACATTGGACTATTACTGCCCGGGGAATGGATGTCATCGGTTTAATCGAGCCCAATCTTCAAACGGGCATCCGTTCATTTTAGTGGTCATCGACTATTGCACAAAATGGGTAGAGGCCACTCTTACAAAGTTGTGACCAAGAAATTCGTCACAAACTTTGTCAAGGATTGTATTGTTTACCGATCGGAGTTCCCGAGTCCACTATCACTTACAATGCTGCCAACCTAAATAGTAACCTGATGAAAGCCATGTGTGAAACCTTCAAAATCAAGCACAAAAACTCTACAACATACATGACTCAAATGAATAGAGCTATAGAAGCTCCTAACAAGAACATCATGAAGATACTAAGGAAGATGGTAGAAAACCAAAAACAATGGCACAAGAAGTTACCCTTTCCCCTATAGGGGTACTGCACTACGGTCTCCACATCAACTAGGGAAACCCCCTATTTACTGGTTTATGGTACCGAAGGTGTCATTATAGCCGAGGTAGAATTTCCTTCTTTAAGTATCATACATGAAGCCGAACTTAGTGATACATAATGGATAAGGAGCTGTTATGAGTAACTGGCCCTTATAGTTGGAAAACGAATGAACGCAGTATGTCACGGTTAGCTTTATCAGAAGAGAATGTCCAAAACTTTCAACAAAAGGGTCAAACCAAGATAGTTTGCATTGGGAAAGTTGGTGCTGAAGAAAATCTTCATGCATCAAGATGAAGCCAAATGGAAATTCTCTACCAATCTGCAAGATCCTTACATGGTCCAACAGGTGCTAACAGGAGGAGCACTCATACTCGAAGAGATGGATGGGGAAGTTTGGACGAAACCAATCAATTCTGACTTATTCAAGAGATAATAAATTTAGTTTTTTTACATTCCTTCATATGATATAACTGGACTACGCTTGACCTGATTCCCCTTTAAGAGAGGATACATAGGCAGCCATATGGGTTTGTCACGACCCAAATCCGGTCGTGATGGCGCCCAACAATCAAGCTAGGCCAGCCAGACCAACCATTCAATTAACACATAGTCCAACTGACGCCATCATATGTCAGACAGTCAGAAATTGGTTAAGAAACTCGGGAAAAAATTTGAGAAGGATTCTCAAAATTTTGGAGAAGGTTCAACAAGTTTCATTGCACGCAAAACGGCTGAATGATCATTTACCAAACTGGAATTTTGAGGAGGACCCTCAAAATTCTAATACAAGAAAGCTGCAATGTCTTTGAAATGTGTTACGGTCACTAGTTCATCTAATTTACTTGGTATTACAAATCACTCTGTTTTATAACATGAAATAACTCTATTTCACCAATAAGTGCATATTTTCGAAAAGTTTATTTCTATAACATCCAAGTGTTACCTAGCTCGAACATGGTTCTAAAAGCAGAACAAAGCAAAGCCAGCAGATGAGGCACGAACCAATCTCCCCCTACAAAGCTCATAATTTTTCTTTGGATGCAGGCACATTGAACATAACAGGAGTATTCGCAAATATAAACATATCAAAATCACTACTAAGCAGGCCACCAGACGCAAATGTCTCTCCAGCTAAAAAATATTCTACTCCTATTTGCTACTTGCTCATTGCATAAGGCTAAACATTGCCTTCTCTCTACGTGAGGCTAATCCTTGCCTCCATATTTATATAAGGCTAAGCACTGCCTTCTTTTTGCATGAGACTAAGCCATGTCCCAAATCTTACATGAGGCTAAGCCCTTCCTCCCTTCTTGTATAAGGTTAAGCACTGCCTTCTCTTTGCATGAGACTGGGCCCTCTCACAAATCTTGCATGAGGGTAAGCCCTGCCTCCCTTCCTACATAAGGCTAAGAATTGACTTCTCTTTTCATAAGACTAAGCCATGTCTCAATTCTTGCATGAGGCTAAGCCCTGCCTCCCTTCCTGCATAAGGCTAAGCACTACCTTCTCTTTGTATGAGACTAAACCCAGTCCCAAATCTTGCACGAGGCTAAGCCATGCCTATCTTTTTTATAAGGCTAAGCAATGCGTTTTCTTTGCATAAGACTAAGCCATGTCTCAAATCTTACATGAGGCTAAGCCCTGCCTTCTTTCCTATATAAGGCTAAGCACTGCCTTCACTTTGCATGAGACTAAGCCTTGTCTCAAATATTGCATGAGGCTAAGCCCGCCTCCCTTCCTGCATAAGGCTAAGCACTACCTTCTCGTTGTATGAGACTAAGCCCTGTCTCAAATCTTGCATGAGGCCAAGCCTTGCCTCCATATTTCCATAAGGCAATGCCTTCTTAGGACTATGCATTGTCCCTCCGTTCATAAATGTTGTTCTATTCTAAACTTGACATTATCTTCTTCCCTCGGGCTAAGCTCTGCCCATAAACTCCGCACAAGACGAATCTCTGTCGTGCTATCACCTTCAGTATCATATCTCTGCACTCCATAGGCTAACGTATATCTAACATGTCCAAAGGTGTCAAGTCCGAAGGCATCATCCTCATAGCTTGAAGACACCATGTCATGGCATAAGGATCTCTCAATACTTGCACATCATTATTCAAAGGCGTCGTGGTTCAGAGGCACCATCCTCATGGCTCGAGAACATCATTTCATGGCTTGTGAATTTCTTATATCATGATTCATGGCCCAGGACATCATAGTCTGGGGACATCATTTGCACTGTCCAAAGACAATCTTTTATGGTACAAATGGAATCTGCATCACGTTTACATTCTTGCAGTAACCTATATACTTGCATGCAACATTGTTTAAGTTTTGCAAGTAATCCATGAGGTAAATGTTCTTCAAATAGGAGCAACCTTCGCTCCGGTCTTTGCTCGTACCATTTTCACTTTGCCATTATAACTGATTCCCATCAATTACCTATCTTACTCTATGACCATTCATATATCGGCCCTATAACACATCCGTTATACCCCATACTCTACCCTTCACAAAAGAACCTCTGCTGAAGCTGGCTACAATTCTTATAACAACTCTATCGATTTCATTCACCGTTGAGTCCAAAACTACACATGGCCTTATTCTTGTAAAACTAGGGATATGTAGGCAGCTCAAACACCAGGGTTCGGCCTCTATTTTTCAAAACATCCCATTCGGTCAAAATCGCCCATCATTCTTTACCCGAAAACTCTTTCATTCTTTCTCAGTAAAGAGGGGCAGCTGTTGATGCCCAATTTTTCCCTCATATATTTTAATATGCATTCATATGTTCAAAATACAGTGCATACAATTAAACATGCACAAATATTTTACAAAATTTTCTATAAATTTTAAAGGCCTTAAATCCATTTATTTCTGTATTTTTAATTACATAAGTGTTCAAAAATATCCCTCATATTACTTTATTATGACTTAATCATATAATTCGTCATTTAGGCTCATATTAATGTTCAAATATTTTAACTGCATTTTTTACAATTACATTTGCATTTTAAGACTATAATTGCATGTTTGCAATAATGGCCCACATAGATGCATAACTATATTACCTTTACAAAAAATGACTTTTTATATTTTATAATATTAAGTAATTATTTTAAATCACATTCATGCATAAAGATTATTTTTATCATTTAATTAGCTATTTTTAAATTTTATTTTATTTAGTAAACTGTGTATGTAATAAATAGCCCCTAATTATACCCAAAATCGGTCCTTCACCAGCCTAATTTAGTTTAACCTAAGCTCAAACCACCCCATCCCAAAACCTAAAAACCTCTACCCGACCCAAACCTCTTGTAATCTTGGTCGTTTATCTTTGATATCAACGGCCCCCATTGCCAATTTCTTTTTTTTTAAACCCAAACTACCCCCAAACCCTAGCCACTATCCAAAGATAGTCGCCCTTGAATCCCCCTCATTCTCTGGTTCTCTATGAAACTAACCCTAACCCTGGTATTGTCACCTAAATCTACCCTAAACCCTTCGATTATTATCTGTTACATGGGGTTCCCTCGTGATTTGAGGCCCCCACCGGCCTCTTACCTCTTCTAGTTGTTCGATTTTATTGTTTCATGAATGGATATCGAAGAGATCCAATCCAGATTTTATTTGAAACCATTTTAAAATCCACTTACGACCATCTATGCTTGTGAGTACTATTATCTTGTGTTTATGGCTCGAATCCTTGGTTCTAAACCAGATTTTCTTTTATCTCTGACACTTTCTCAAAACCCTCATCTTTTACACTTTGAATCTATTCAAATCCTTATATATTTGAAATATTTTTGATTTTATATGGTAGATTTCTTTAAAAAAATTATATTCTCTTTATCATCAATAGATTTTAATGTTCCTCCAAATTAGAGTTTTGATTATTTATTATTTGTTGTAGATCTGAAGTGATTTCGAGTTCCAATAGCATTTTTCTTTAAAGGTTTATTGTTTTCCTTACTGTTAATCGATCCAAATGTTTCTAATAACTAGGGTTTTCACCTTGTCTATTTCTACGAAACTTTTTCTAAAACTCATACGTGTTAGATTAACCATTTTTTCAATGATTTCTTTCACAATTGTGTTTTGGTTTTAGTTCGTTTGATTGCTTCATAACTTTCTTCAATATTTACCATTATTTTTGAATAATTGAATGATTAACCAAATCGTCTAGGGTTTGAAAGGATTTTGTTTTACTGATATGATTATTTACTATAATTTTTTTTTGCTTTCCTTATTTTGGGACTCCTAATTGATGCTACTTGCCTTAATTGTTACTACTAAGCTTAATTTGTGGGGCGACTACCTTACCAACCTTAAATTAGTCTCTATTCACTCATGTTACCTTATTTTGTATGATTAATCGCCCTGTTGCTTGCCGAATTTTCATTGTTTTGACTTTAATTGGCTATCATATTTACCGTTTACCTTATTTAGACCTCAATTCCGAGTTATTTTGGATACAATCCCAATGATTATTTGCTTATTGATTGGCCATGTCATGCCTAATTGATTGACTAATTATTTTCTTACCTTTTTTGCAAGCCTTTGAACCGCTTTACCTTATTGACTATACTCTATTGAATGTTATATAAGTTTCACCTCGTTTCTTTAACACACACACATAGACATAGAAAAAACATACCTAAAAGTTCGTGCTCTCCATTATAATCTTCTACTATTTGTTTGTTGCACTGTCTAGCCGGCTGAAAGCCAATGCTAAATCTTGGAATCCTATCTGTGTCGCTCTTCTATTACCAAATTCTTAACATGTGTGCCTCCAATTTACTATCATTTAAATCTGTGTATGATTTAACGTGTGTACTTCTTGCTCTTAGCATGTCTACTTTTATGTTATTAAACCAATATGTTCTTTATTATCAGCCTGCCTATTTTTAAGTAGACTTATGTGCTTCGTGTTAATACTCTTAAACAGAATGCCTACTTACATATTATTAGACCAAGAGGGTTTCTATTTCCATCATGTTAGCATGCCTGCTTCTATTAACTATACATATGTGTTTTCCTACTTTCAACATGTCTACATGTCTGCCTCTATGCCATTAGACCCATGTCTACTTGCCCCATTCTAAGTGCTCATCCTTAACAAACTTCTGATTAAGCCATGATCTCTATGCCCTCAACTCCACTTTCTTTTCTGTGTGATGGTTTGATACTAGCATATTGTCCTATGATTAATACATGCATGTATGTTAACCTATTAATAACTAGGGGATCAAGACCATGAGAAACCTTATTAAATTAATTGATCCTATCTGTTGTTGATTGATGAGTTCAGTGCTAAGCTCTTTCTGTTAAATCTGGGCAATATGGGCTTTTGCTTTGTGATTATATTTCTGTTGAGACCCTTTGATTTGGAATGCTTCTAACTATTGTTTTACTCCTGAACAATTTGTACCCCTAAATTGTTTTACTTCTGAATTGTTTTCTTAAAACTATTTCTAAACTTTCAAGCACTACCTTCCACTCCTACTCTTAAAATATCTAGGATCTTGCCCCTCTTGTGTGAGCACTACTTAAGAGTCGATGAGACTCCTCTAAACTCTAACATACTAGGGCTGGCCTTTCCACACTAAGTGGTCATCCTTAACAAACTTCTGATTAAGTCATGGTCTTTATGCCCTCAACTCTACTTTCTTTTCTGTGTGATTGTTTGATCCTAGCATGTTGTCCTATGATTAATACATGCCTGTATGTTAACCTATTAATAATTAGGAGATCAAGACAATGAGAAACCTTGTTAAATTAATTGATCATATCTGTTGTTGATTGATGAGTTCAGTGCTAAGCTCTTTCTGTTAAATCTGGGCAATATGGGCCTTTGCTTTGTGATTATGTTTCTATTGAGACCCTTTGTTTTGGAATGCTTCTAACTATTGTTTTACTCCTGAACAATTTGTACCCCTAAACTGTTTTACTTCTAAATTATTTTCTTAGAACGATTTCTAAATTTTCAAGCACTACCTTCCACTCATACTCTTAAAATATCTAGGATATTGCCCCTCCAGTGTGAGCACTACTTAAGAGTTGATGAGACTCCTCTAAACTCTAACACACTGGGGCTGGCCTTTCCACACGAAGTGCTCATCCTTAACAAACTTCTGATTAAGTCATGGTCTTTATGCCCTCAACTCTACTTTCTTTTCTGTGTGATTGTTTGATCATAGCATGTTGTCCTATGATTAATATATGCCTGTATGGTAACATATTAATAACTAGGGGATCAAGACCATGAGAAACCTTGTTAAATTAATTGATCCTATATGTTGTTGATTGATGAGTTCGGTGCTAAGCTCTTTCTGTTAAATATGGGCATTTGCTTTGTGATTGTGTTTCTATTGAGACCCTTTATTTTGGAATGCTACTAACTATTGTTTTACTCCTGAATAATTTGTACCCCTAAACTGTTTTACTTCTAAATTGTTTTCTAAAACTATTTCTTAACTTTCAAGCACTACCTTCCACTCCTACTCTTAAAATATCTAGGATCTTGCCCCTCTAGTGTGAGCACTGCTTAAGAGTCGATGAGACTCATATGAACTCTGACACACTGGGTCTGGCCTTTCCACAATGCACGAACTGTTTCCCTTTAAAGAGAGTCTGGGTGCGAGCATTGCTCGGGGTTCCCTGAGGCCCTTGAGAATTTTGACGCACCAGAATACTCTTTTGGATACTATGAGTTATTGGGGTATTGCATATTTGGTTGAAGGCCTCGTTTTTCATGTTTACTTTTGGGCCTATCCATGCTCCATACAGTTTAAAAACCCCAATGCTATAATCATTCATTTTGGTAAGTAATAACAATTTTTGTAAAACAGATATTGAGGATGTTAGTAAAAATGTGAGGGACTTTTATATAAGTTTTGTGGGGAAATAGAATAGAAATCATGCTCTTAGGACTGTTAACATTACCTATCTGCATTAGAAACCATGCTTATAGGTTATTGTATGCATTAGAAGACATGCTCATAGGTTTATCATGTTATTCGCTCTGAAATGTTTTATGCATGATTACATCCGTGCAAGAAATCCTGTCTCTAGGTTGTCCTTAACTCATCCTCAACAATCATGTTCATGAATTCTCTTATGTGCATTAGCAACCATATTCTAGGATTTTTTATTGCACTCGCCTAGATATCATACATGTAATCAAACCTTATAAAAATCAGTTTCTTCAAATAACAATCATGCCTATAAGAAATAAGTATAAAAGCAATCCCAACACTTAGATATCAGACTTATTAAAAATTATTTCTATAACGTTTGTGATAATTTGCAGCACTTAGATATGCCTATAGGACCTAGTGAACCAAATTGCCTGCTTAAAATCGTTTACTGGTTTATTGCAGTTCTGACTAACAATTAGATATCATGTTCATAAGGGGCGACTACAATCTTAAAATTAAAAAATTGTGCTTTGTTTGATATTTGTGAAATGCCCAGATTCAACAAGTCCTAAAATCGGTAGGCAAACTGATTAAGTACCTTCTGCTCACTTTAATAAAAACACTGCATATATTCTGCTTTGTGCTCACCTAGATATCCTGTTATAAGACTTTTAAAGTATCTGAAATATTGTTATATGAGACGTGCAATTGCTTGCTTATTTGTGGAGGTAAATGTGAGCCTTTAAATGTTCCCTTAATGAGACAATCCTATGTGTTTTGTTTGTCGCTTAGATTTTTCTCCATTAAGTATTGTAGGAAGGTTTAGATCCACCTTAACTAAAAGTCCTAAACACCTCCAGGACCACAAGTAAGGGACGAGTAATGCACACATACAATACGTTTAATTAGAATCGCTTATATAACTACTAAGGGAAGGGTAATTAGGTAGTAAAGGATATGATGACCTGTGCACTAATGCTATGTGTAGCATCCCAACTTGGAGACGATTACCAAGTATCGCACATAAGTGATCCTATAGGATAAAATACTTAGGACCCCATTTACTCCTTGTTTTAAACAAAATATCTACTCGTCTAAATTGCGTTATTTGCTTACAAGACTAATTCACCTAATTCGAGTTTGGCCAGGACCCACTGTTGTGGACCTCGAGGAGTGCCTAACAACTTCCCCTCAAGGTTAGTTCGAGCCCTTACCGAATCTCTGGTAATGCAAACCATTTTTATGAGTTATTTGCTTTAGGTGCCCTAACGCACCTTAAATCCGTTAGGTGGTAACTTTTCAAATTCGATACACAATTCCCAAAAGGAAAAGGAGTTGTACCAAAAATGTTGAAACCCGGACTAAATGAAGAAAAATGGGGCGCGACAGCTCCTACGTGAATATGATACCCAGGTCGCAAATGCGATGCTCCATAGAGCTAGTTCTACGTGTACACGTCCTCCCATTCACGAACGTGAAGGCTTAAGGCCTGGTGCCCTCGCCAGCCTCTCTCTTCTACGTGAGCGTGGTCCCGCTCTCGCGATGGCGATGCATAGACCCTATAAACCTTCACAAACACGTTGCCTTCTTCCCGAACATGAAGAACAAAACCTTCTAATACTCAATAACACTATGCGAATGCAATCCCCATTATCGCGGTGAAGAGTGCACCATATATCATATCACCAGTTCCTTAACACCAAAATGAAGCCGAACATCGTCCGGATCACATCCGAGGCCCTGAGACCCCTTTCAAACATACCAACAAGTCCTAAAATACAATACAAACTTATTGGAAGCCTTAAATCACATCAAATAACATCAAAATCACAAATCAAACTCCAATTTAGGCCTAATGAACTAATGAACTTCCAACTTCTAATACTAATGTTAAGTCATACCAAACCAATTCCGATTGAACCTAATTGCACACAAATCATAAATGATAGAACTGACCTATTCCAACGTCATAAACAAAAATCCAAACCAATATCAATTAAGTCAACTCTCAGTCAAACCTCTCTAACTTCCAAACCTTCAACTTTTCAACTTTCGCCAATTTAAGTCAAAACAATCTACGGATCTGTAAATCAATATTCAAACATACACCCAAGTTCAAAATACCATACAAAGCTAATGGAACAATCAAAACTCCATTACTGAATTGTATATGTAAAAGTCAAACTCTTGTCAATTCTTTCAACCTAAACCTTCGACCTTGGGACTAAGTGTCCCAATTTACTTTGAATCCTCCTCGGAACCAATCCAACCAACCCAGAAAGTCAAATAACCATAATTAAGCATAGAAGGAGAGATAAATAGGGGCGATCGGTCGGATTATAACTAAGTACATGACAAGACTTGGCTTGTATGCCCAAAATAGACAAATGATTCACCCATTTCATGTTATTAAATAGCATGCCTAATTTTTTCAAAATATATTTATAAGTATGTCACATAGATCATGTGCAACTCGTGAAAGCTTTAAAAAATATATATGCTTATGCAAATATAATCTTCATATAATCTTTTAAATAGTCTACTTCTATGACTATCCTCAAGCCTCTTCTAATACATAACCAACAATAATAATAAGCTATTGCTAAATATCGAGCATAGCAGCACATAAATATTGGGGTTTGGAGCCATTAAATTCTCCAATTCCCATGATATAAAATTTAATTATTACTTCATATTAACAAGTATTTTTATGTATTAATAGATGAGTGAAAGAAAGAATTCATAAAATAATTTTATCAAATTGTCATCAAGTACCTAATGAGAGTGCGATATCTAAAGTGAATCAAACACTAGATCATGAAGTAATTCAAGTTACTAGATTTCATGATCTCCAATATCAAGAAAGCTCTAAATGGTATAAAATCTATCATATAGTCAATTTCACCCAACATATATGTCTTGCAATCACATCAAGCATGATAAATAATGAGAAGTATCGAGGCACCAAATCAAGTAGAGTCAAAACTCATTAATCATGAAAATGTAAAAAATGGCTTTCCATTCATACTTAAAATGGACAAAGTCCATATTAAAATAAAATGCAAATCCAAAGTCAAGATGGGACAAGATCCACAAAGTATCAAGAAGCATGCATATATTAGTGACAAAGTCACTATTGCAAGGAGACAACAAATATGTCAATTTCATATCAAATATGGAAATATCCTTTGTGCCCATATCATATCAACCACACAAAAATATCCACCTTTGCGCCCATATCATATCAACCACACAAAAATATCCACAGTGCCAAATATGGCCTCAAGGCCCTAATCATGATCTATAAAAAAAATAAAGAAGCTCAAGTAGTACAAGAATAATTGATACAGAATGTGTTTGTGGTATAAGGCATGACTACAATCAAGTCAAGTATGGAAACAATTTTAAGAATAGCCCTTTATGCTCATTTAAGATGTTATACGCCTAAAAATGATTTAATAGTATGAATGATTGTACTTATATAGTTTTATAAGGAAATGAAACACGAGTTAGAAACATCACAAAGTTCAATAAGGCACAAAGATGTATATAATGAACCCTGGGCATGGAAAACCCTATGACATGCATATACGGTTGTCACTTCGCATATGCGTCACTCCTGCATGTAGAAAATAATATTATTTATTAGAAAATTTCTCTCAACTCAAAGCTAGGCAAGACATTTACCTCATTCCCATATAAGTTCAATAACCCAATTATATATGGTCAAAATCGATGAGAATGATTTTTGAAGTCTTAAATCGGGCTTTAGGTTCAAGTATGGGAGATTCGAGGTGGAGGTCGGATCTGGCTAAGGGACACCTACCTTGACGAAGCTGATCGAGGGCCCGGCATGACCTATATCGAGGGCAGCACAATCTCGAAGACAATCAAGAAAGAGCAGAAATTTTTCAAGGACACGTGGATCATGGCATTAATTAAAGGATAAGGTTTGTACGAAATGGTATAGGTCTGCACTAAGTCATTATACACCTGTACCAATAGAATTCTTTATCACAGTTAGGAATGTAATATATTGGGATTTTCTCCTCCTATATAAAGGGGATGCTAATCATTTTGTAAGGATCATCTCACATCATTCTCTACAATAAGAATATTCTTCTCTGCCTTTCTCGTTTAACGTGTTCAACAATTATTCTCCAGCCTTATTGTCTTTACTATGTTGTTCTTAGCTGACCTCGAGGTGCCTGTGACAACCAAGCTCGAGGCCTCTATTACCTCAACAACACTGATTTGGTTCATCGTCTTTTCTTACCTAAGCTTAATATTACTTGTTTAATCACTAGTATTAGAATATATCACATATCTTTAAAACCACAAATTATCTTTAATCGTGACTCATATTTTTTGAGGTAAACAGTTTAGCGCCCACCGTTGGGCTAAAGATAACAGTGATTATTTAGTGCTAGTTTTCTAATAACACACGTTATTCTTCACACTTTTTCTTGTCAAAGACTCTTGGATTTCAGGCTTAATCCTGTCTAGCACAGAGAAAGCACCCATTCACGAGGACAAATGTATGGGAGAAAACAGTGGTATAGGGGTCAGTGTTCTACCCATAAACCCTGGGGAGCGCCTAACATGGAGCAGATTAATATCAACTCACACAACGCTTTAAACACGGACGCATGAAAAAACCCCGTAAGGAATGCACACAGGGAAGCCCAGGTCGGAGGCCAGGAAACATGAGGGATGGAAGAAGGAGGAGTGAGCCTCCAAGTTTTATTCGATATGCTTCAATAGCAACAAGTCGCCATCGCTCAGCTTCAAAGTCAAAACAGAACTTCTAACACCGCCAAACCAGTAAACACAAAGCATGAACAAGTGCTGGAAAGGCTCGATAAAAGCGACTCGGGGAGTGACCCCACAATTATGAAAATGCTTGAGGAACTGACTAAAAGAATCAAGTCAGAATAAAAGAAAATAGAAGACAACGATAAAAAGGTGGAAACATAAAACTCCTGAGTAGACCAAATATCGAGAACATCTCCAGTTTTGAAGGGTCTAGAAGCCAAAAGATTCATACAAAACCTTTACCCCCAAGTGCGGCTCCGATGCCCATTCCCAAGAAGTTTCGCATGCCTGATATATCAAAATATAATGGAACAACTGACCCTAATGAACATATCACTTCATACACTTGTGGAATCAAAGGAAATGGCTTGAACGATGACGAAATCGAGTAAGTATTGTTAAATAAGTTTGGGGAAATATTATCAAAAGGAGCTATGACTTAGTATCACAACTTAGCTCATAAATCCATTGATTTGTTTGCTATACTGGCGGACACCTTCTTAAAAGCACACACTGGGGCCATAAAGGTGGCCGCAATAAAATTTGACGTCTTCAAAATAAAATAAATGGATGACGAAATGCTAAGGGAGTTCGTATCCTAGTTTCAGATGGAAATGATGGAATTACCAACGGTCTCCGATGACTGGGCAGTTCAGGCCTTTATGCAAGGTTTGAATGAAAAAAGCTCGATAGCATCACGACAGCTAAAGTAAAACTAAATCGAATATTCAACTGTGACATGGTCGGATGTGCACAATCAGTATCAGACAAAAATTAGGGTCGAGGACGACCAGCTAGGAGCCCCATCGGGATCAGTTCACCCAAATAGATTCATAGCCAAGCTCCTAAAGGACACATTCCGAGGATCAATATTCAACAAAGAACTGTATTAACCATATGATCGTAGAAGCAATGACCCGAACCACAACACCTCTCTGAGTGATCGAAGAGGTGAGCAAGGTCAAGGTTCTCAGGGACTCATGAGCAAGAACGGGTTCGATAAGTATGTCTACCCCGCCAAAGCCCCTAATTATCAGAATACAATTTCATCATAGATGCATCAAGGATCGTCTCCGCTATTAGAAGAATAAAAAATACTAAGTGGCTCAGGCAAATCCCTCCCAAAGGAACCCGAACTTGATGTGCAGGTATCATGGCATGCATAGTAATAGAATGGAGGATTGCAGGCACTTAAGGGAGGTATTGAACTAGCCAAGGGCCTTGGATAAGAGGTCATCGAGGCAAAGTGTGACACCCTTTTGATGGTAAATCATGTAAATAGAAGCTTCGAGTTTAGAGACAATCGAATGCAAAGGTACTTGGACAGACTTCAAATGACACTACACCGCTTCAGGGAATGGATACTAGAACATTTACCTCAAGAACATAATAGCGAGGTCGACGCACTACCAACTTGGGATCATCAGTCGAAGAAGACAATATCATCCCGGGGACTATCATCTAGCTATCGAAGTTAGTGATCGAAGAAGTCCATGCAGAGATTAACTCAATAATCTTAACATGGGACTGGAGGAATAAGTACATCGATTACTTAAATCATGGGAAGCTCCATGCGGACACAAACGAATTAAGAACACTCCAAGCCAAAGCGGCTTGATTCTCGCTAGATAAAAATGGAAAATTGTACAGAACAACCTTCGATGGACTCAAACATATACATATGTATGTAATGTGCCACTGTTTAATACTACACCCGAGAAGGAATATAATAATAATCAGTGAAGGAGTTTTTCCACTTAAAGGACAGTCGGAACGGGATCAATTTATTTAATTTATTCAGAGTCGCCACTTGGGAAAATAATGGTGTCCCAAGTCACCGGTTTAATCCCGAACCGAGAAAATTTATGACTCTGTATTACAATCTGCGAAACTAGAAACCTGGATAAACAATTCTGTTAACCGGGAGAAGGTGTTAGGCACTCCCGGATTCCGTGGTTTTAGCACGGTCGCTCAACTGCGATTTTTGTTTTTATCTGACTTTTTTATATATTTCAATTATGTGTTTTTATGTTCTGTTTTTCAATTTTAGAAGAATTGTGACGTCACGAAAAATACATTTCGAGTCACATCGCAGCCAGTACGACTGTGACTTTAATGCGTTTCAGTTTCGCCTAGAGTAAAGATTTGGGTCACATAAATGCGCACCCGTATTTAGGAAAGTAATTTATTTACAAATCGTGCCTAAAGAGTCTATCGTGTTGTGCTTTGCGAGGGCCATGAAATTTGCTAAATGGCACGCCTCGAATTCTAAGGATTAAAACAAATTCTAATCTAAATGAAGGTCAAAAAGAATGCTAGCAAACAATCCCAAACAATCCCTTGCACCAACTACACTAATCTTGCTATTTCCATTTAATTAGCTTACTGTCATATTGGTTTTTGTCATGCTAGGAAATAAAATACCAATAGTTGAAGACCATATATGCCAAAATAAGAAGAATATTTCCAACAGTTAACAAACAGCATGAACAAACAGGAGAAAATACTTCAAGCATTCTGTTGTGACCTTGACCGATAATATTTCCAACAGATAACAACCTCTAATATACAGAAGCCAGACCTAATGCATTTATAAACTATAGGATCATGCTCAACAGCTATACACCGGATGCCAAATCCAAAGGCAATCAAACACTGTAGCACAAAAAAAAAATACATAAACTGTAGCATGTGGTGAATTCCCTTTTTCTTTTTGGCTGATTCTAGTTCATGAAATAACACTAATGTTCTCATTCCAACAGTTAAGGAAACAAACAAGAGTATGAATAATTACAAGCAGCTACCACTATCATAAACTTCCTTTAAATTCACATGGTTTTTGTATATTAAATCTAAAGAATGAAGGTGGCAAATTCAACATGTAACTACACCAAGCAGTAAAATAAACAACCTGCAGCAACCTGGACAAATTAAAAAGGCTTGAAAACAAAACTCTGTATTTTAGCAAACGTGAGCACGAAATTAAAATGAGTTCACTCAAATAACTTCGACACGAATGAACAAGAGTTAGAATTAGACCTTGATAAGCTTTCAAAATTGTGTCTCTGTTTAGCAGGTGTATACAAGCAATATTGCTGAGATTCAAACAACCACGGACGCTAAGCGGAAGTTCGAAACAATACCGAGAAACTCGACACTCAAGCTCGAAGCTAACATTCACTCGATTTTGGACTGAACGTGCGTCGATCCACACAAAGCTTAAAGCAAACAGAACAAAAATAGCTGACTGAATCTGAATTCCAGCAAGTTAAACGGAGGCAGCTATGATATAAATGTTGAGTTTCCTATTAATAAAAAAAGAGTGAAAACAATGGGAACAAATCACTAAAGCTTGGCCGAGTGTAAAACAAAACATTGAGGCAGCATTCAAACATAATCCGTTTCAAACTATCTGTCAATAGCCTATAGATTCATATAAAACTACAGAACCGAAAATTTTAGAACTAATTTCTCATGTAAACTCAACCAAATCAAGCAGGAATATTCGAAAAAATGACAAACAAACACATTACGACCAATACTCATAATAGCTCGATAGAAAAGCCAACAATCATGGCTCTGAGAATGAGCCTTCGATTGATATTGAAACGACTCGCAAGGGATATAATGAATCTGGATTTGCAAATTCCAGCAGCGAGCCAAACAATGAGCAGCGACAAAATGTACGAGCTACCAGAGATTCAACGAAAGCATAACCAGAGATTCAAACAAATTCGTACTTCTTCAAGTTTCAAGAGATTAATCTGGAAATGCTAATCGACGGAACCTCGAACAAAAGCTGAGAACTCAACTCGGCACTAATGCCTTGAGTTAATTTGAATAATAATAAACAAGTAGCAAGATTTCAGCCAATTAGAATTTGAAAGAGGAGACGAAGAATTTTTGTTCGAACATCCCCTCAATTTTTATCAAATCTCTCCTATCTTAAAAATCGATAGAACTTCAGCCTCTATTCCATTTTAGACCCTTGGTTCTCTGTATATGGTTGTGTGTATTAGTGAGTGTGTGCGTTTATGAGGGATGAGAGTATGGATGTGAAATGAAGAAGAAGCAGCCAAAAATTCTCTCCAAATCTCTGATTCTCTGCCCAGGAGCTCCCCTTTTTTTTCTCTCCTTTTCGCCCAGGAGCTCTGCTCTGAAATAGCCTTCAATGCTTGGCTCAAAATGGAGGAGTAGAGACACGGTAATTCCGTGTCCCTAAGGTCTGAAGGCTTCTCCAATGGGTTGGGTCATGGGTTTGATTTGGGCCAGGTGAATTTCAAATAAGAAGCCCAATTTCGGGCACTTTTATTTGTTATATGTTTTCTTCTTATTTCTTTTGCTTTTGTACTCATTTTTAATTTAATTTTTTTTTGATTTTTTCTTTATATTGTTCTAAAATGAATTAATACCTACTAAATGCGAAACTAATTTTCTAAATGCAAAAAATGCATATTTTTTGTATTATTATTATTTTTTTATATGATTTAACATGAATTAACACACAAATTGTAAAAATAAGGAAAATTTATTTATTTTGAATTTTTATGGGAATAACTCAAATATAGGGTAAAAATCACGTGCTCACAATAGCTGGGCGACATAAGGTTTTTTAATTAAATTTTATCCGCGGCCTATTTTATATTTCCGTTGTGAAGCATTTTGAAAAGCTTTGACCGCACCCTGCTTCAGAGGTTGCCTACATATCCTGGGCTAAACAGGAATCAGGTCGGTGTAGTTCGGGAGTGATGGAGTATCGAGGTTGAGAGTCGAGGTTTCGTCCGAGGCTCCGGTCCGTTGTCCCGCTATTACATCAAAATTGAAAAAGACTAACTAAACCTATCGGCTACGAGTTACAAAATTCCTATCTATGAGTCTTCTGAAGCTTGATCTTGAGTTGGTTGGGTGCTTCATGCGGACCCTGATCTGAATCTTGATGCTTGTTAGCTGTAGGTGTTGGTTCAATCTTCTTCGGCTTTTGGATCAAGTCCGGACATATAGTGCCCATGATTTCAGGTGGGCTCCTAGTTGTTGAGCCTTGACTTGTATTTCTCTTTCACTGGCATTCTTGTTATTGCCTCGACTTGTTCAACTTCTTTTCACCGGCATTCTTGTTCTTGCCTTGACTTGTTCAAACATTCTTCAATATGAAGTATGCGTCCATTCTCCAGGTGGACCTCTGCTTGTGACAAAATAAACAACCAAAGAAAGATTTTCCTGTCCCAGTATGGTGACTGGGCACATCATGTTATTTAATGTCCGAATTTTTCATTTATTATTATTTTTTTTTCTTTTTTTTCTTTCTTTTTTCTTTTTTTTTTCTTTTAAAATGCAGATATGCATGAAATGAAATGCAGAAAAATATTCCCGTGTTAGAAGGTGGGCGCCTAACAGAAATTAAACGTGCAATGCGATGCAGAAAAATATTCCCGTATTTGAAGGTGGGCACCTAACAGAAATTAAACGTGCAATGCGATGCAGAAATGTATTCCCGTATTTGAAGGTGGGCACCTAACAGAAATTAAACGTGCAATGCGATGCAGAAATGTATTCCCGTATTTGAAGGTGGGCGCCTAACAGAAATTAAACGTGCAATGCGATGCTGAAAAGTATTCCCGTATTAGAAGGTGGGCACCTAACAGAAATTAAACGTGCAATGCGATGCAGAAAAGTATTCCCGTATTTGAAGGTGGGCACCTAACGGAAATTAAACGTGCAATGCGATGCAGAAAATATTCCTTTATTTGAAGGTGGGCACCTAACAGAATTTAAACGTGCAATGCGATGCAGAAAAATATTCCCGTGTTTGAAGGTGGGCGCCTAACAGAAATTAAAAATGCATGAAATTAAAAACTTTTGTGTTACCTTGTGATTGAAGGTTATCTTAGGTGAAAAATTCATCGGACTAAGACATTTAATCTTAGGAGAAAGTTTCAACAGACTAAGATTTTGATTCTCACTGGACTATGTCCATTTCAATGTAATCTCAGGAGGATTAACCATCGGACTGAGTTTATGACTGGGTCTATTCAATTCAGACTTTCTTAAGTCTTTCACATTCAACAAACTTTTCTTTCTTTTCAACTTTTAACTTTCTTTATTTTCCAAACTTCCGTTTTTCCCTTTTGTTTTCAAATTGCATTATCCCTTTATCTCAGGTGAAAAATTCATCAGACTAAGATTTCCATCTTAGGAGAAAGTTTCAGCAGACTAAGATTCTTTCCTTTCATCTTAGGTGAAAAATTCATCAGACCAAGACTTTTATCTTGGGAGAAAGATTCAACGGACTAAGATTCTTTCTTTTCATCTTTCAATGTAATCTCAGGAGGATTAACCATCGGACTGAGTTTATGACTCCAGGAGATAACTCTTCGGACTGGGTCTATTTGCAATTCAGACTTTCTTAAGTCTTTCAATTTCAAAAATCTTTCCTTTCTTTTCGGCTTTTGCCCTTTTTTTCTTTTCCAACTTCTGATTTTACCTTTCAAATTACGCCTTTCCTTTTCGTTTCAAATTATGCCTTCATTTCTTTTTCCAACTTCTACTTTCGTTGACTTCGGCCTTCCTTTTGTTTTCACATTTCATTATCTCTTTATCTTAGGTGAAAAATTCATCAGACCAAGACTTTTATCTTGGGAGAAAGATTCAACAGACTAAGATTGTTTCCTTTCATCTTAGGTGAAAAATTCATCGGACCAAGACTTTTATCTTGGGAGAAAGATTCAACAGACTAAGATTGTATCTCACTGGACTATGTCCCTTTCAATGTAATCTCAGGAGGATTATCCATCGGACTGAGTTTATGACTCCAGGAGATAACTCTTCGGACTGGGTCTATTCATTTGCATGGTCTCAGGAGGATTATCCATCGGACTGAGTTTATGACTCCAGGAGATAACTCATCAGACTGGGTCCATTTGCAATTTAGACTTTCTTAAGTCTTTCACATTCAACAAACTTTTCTTTCTTTTCAACTTTTAACTTTCTTTATTTTCCAAACTTCTGATTTTACCTTTCAAATTATGCCTTTCCTTTTTGTTTCAAATTATGCCTTCATTTCCTTTTCCAACTTCTACTTTCATTGGCTTCTGCCTTCCTTTTGTTTTCACATTGCATTATCTCTTATCTTAGGTGAAAAATTCATCAGACCAAGACTTTTATCTTGGGAGAAAGATTCAGCAGACAAAGATTTTATCCAATTCTTCTTAGGTGAAAAATTCATCGGACTAAGACTTTTGTCTTAGGAGAAAGTTTCAACAGACTAAGATTGTATCATTCTCCAACAGCTGTTTCCTTCACCTTTCAACTTGCATTGTTCATCTTCAAAAACAATTGTATTCACATTCATGCTCTTCGGATGATTATCCGATGACAGAAAATTTTTTCCTGCCCCAGTTTGACCATATCTTTTGCTCCTGTTTCAAAGCAAAGAAAACTCTGTCAGTTTAAAAATGCGGTGGTTGGTTGTGGCCTTGAACTTTCCGCTTGAATGCTTGGCCTGTTCACCGACTATCCATTTTCACTTCTTCTTTGTTCAAAATCCGCCTCTCTTTAGGCATGTATGTTATTCCATTCTTGACGGATCCC
The DNA here is from genome assembly GCA_032618575.1 of Nicotiana noctiflora. NCBI lineage: Eukaryota > Viridiplantae > Streptophyta > Magnoliopsida > Solanales > Solanaceae > Nicotiana > Nicotiana noctiflora. The sequence goes on along the minus strand of JASVEL010006560.1, from coordinate 70,304 downwards.
ACAACTCCGATCTTGAAGTCTATGATTTCTTCAATGATTTCATTGGACAGCCTTGGGGTGTTTCTTGACTGGCTCTTTCTTTTGTCAGAATACACTCCCATATTTCCATTTGTTATATTTTCTCGAATTGGCACTTTGCCGACCTTTGCGTCTTGTATGCACCCCAAACATTTTTATTGTTGCCCGCTCCATTGCACATGTTGCTCTTTTGGCTTAAAGCACTGGCCTTGCCTTTTCCTGACTTACGACAATTGTCGTGTTGGCCAAATCCCATCTTGTGTAATTGGAAAGCTTGGTGGTAAATTTTGAAATCATTTCTATACTTGTTATGACCCGACAGACTCAATAAGAGGGAGGATAAATCAAGGTATGAAGAATAGAAAGAAAGGAAAACATAATTCCTAACAAGAAACCTACGGAAGAATGACCTATCGGATGTGAATACCGACTCTAGCAACCTTAACATGCACTCCAGACTTCTTTGTATAGCAAATCTGATGTTCAACTCTTGTTGTAAGTTCTGCTGTGAAACCGGTCTTCAACACTTCAATACTTCATTTCTTTAATCGACTTGTAGTGCCCATAGGGTTTTCACCATCAAGCCTCTCTCATTTGATTTTTCTCTCAACTCACTGTCGCCTTACTGTGCCCGTGAGGGTTTTCACAGATAAGACTCTCTCATTTTGATTTCTCTCATCTCGGAGTCTCGTGGTGGCTCTCGTTATCTTGAGTTCTTCATTCTCCTTCGTTTGAATTGGAGTGTTGCCCTTGATGTGATTCACCTTTGCTCGTTTGACTCGGCATTTCTTGACGATTGGTCGGAAGGTCTTCCTTTGGACCGTAATGCAGGCTTTTGGATGGGATATAGAAAAAAGGATATAAAGGCTCAAAAATATTTCATCGTGGGTTAAAATTACAACTTTCGGAATCTTATTTATTCAACAAACATAACTTCTGCCCCAGTTTCCTTCTTGGGGGATTTGTTTTTTGGATTTTTTTCTTTATTGTGACTGAACCTCAGAGAGGCTGCCTACGTACCCTTTCGGGATCAAGTCAGACGTAGTTCAGACTACGTCCGTATTCATTGTTGCATCTTGACTTCTCCCGATTTTTTTTCTTTGCATTTCTTTTTCTTTCTTCTTTTTTTTTCTTTTCTTTTTCTTTTTCTTTTTCTCTTTTTTTTTCCTTTTCTTCTTTCTTTTTGTTTCTCCATTTGGATTTCTCCGCTCAATCCTCAATTTTTATCAATGGATAAAGTGTTTGGATATGCGAATAAAATGCCTTCGTCATTCCAATCTTCAAAACCTACCAAGTACAAACTATCTTTCGACCAATTCACATATTTGCCTTCTATTTTTGACGATTCTCAATGCCATTGGGCAACAATCTCGATACCACGAATGGTTCCTTTAGCCTTGGGGTACTTTTGCCTTTGGCTTTAAACCGATGAAGCATGATGCATTTCCAAGGCATTTCTTTATGTTCTGTTTTCCCCCAGTATTCACTTGATTCAGGTTTCACAGTATTCCAATATGTTTCATTTCTTTCGAGTATCATTACATCTTCAACATTATTTCGTTGACTTTTAAAATCAGGCCGAGAATTATGTGCATGTCATGTTGCTAAAATCAGTATGAGAAGAATTGTAAAGTGATTAGAAATGGAATGACTAGAAATGATGGGAAACAAAGAGTTGTATTAAACTAATGGGTTGAAACAACAAGGCGAACAACAAAACGAACAAACTAGACTAGAATTACAAACCTAGACAGCACTAAACAAACTTATTACTAAACAAAGCAAAGTGGAAGGATTGGGGCGTAATTTTCTAAAACGACCGGTCGGGTCGTTACAACAACCCTGAAATAACCCGGGCAAAAGAGATGACACCAAAATATACCACCAAAACTCCAAGAGACAGAGCGTCTTCCCAATTGACAAGCATGACATCCTAGCCACTGAATTCTGCATTAATGTTGCCAAGATCACTTTCTGTTTTAATATCTTCAACTTCAGTTGACCTCCCAAGAAGATTTTCATCACCCACGTCACCGGGCATCATTCCCACAAAATGTGCTCCGTTATGTGCAAGTAAAGGATTCTGTGCAATGTTATGGATGCCACCGCCTTGGACCGCAATTATTCCTTCCTGAATCATTCTTTCTATCTCTCTTTTCAAATCCCGACAACTTTCAACATCGTGCCCCAGGGCATTGGAGTGGTATTCACACCTTTTGGATGAGTCAAAACTTCTCGCACGTCGGTCCACCCGATTTGGAGGGATGGGTGCAATCACGCCACGTCGTTTTAGCTTCTCAAACAAGCTTGCATAGGACTCTCCTATTGGTGTAAAATTATCTTTCAACTTCTGTTCCTTTCCATACCCCTGGCTTGGATGTGGGTTATAAGGTATTTGAAAATTTTGCGGAGGCTGGTAGAGATTTTGTGATGTTCGGGCTCGCTTTCTTGGGTGTTTTGAGGATTGAGCAACATACTGGACTGGATCAACAGAGTATGGAGGGTTCTGAGGCGGGTAGTAATGCTTAAGAGGGTCATGGAAAACTTGATGAGGTTGCGTATACCTTTGAGATGTTCTCATAGGACCTCTTCTCGACCCCGACATCATCATGATTTCTTCATCACTCCCATACACATCACTAAATTCATTTTGGACATCCTGAGCCGCATCTTTGAGAGCTGCTTGACTTATAATTTTGCCTGTCTTAAGACCATCTTCCACCATTTCTCCCATTTTGATTATTTCTTCAAAGGAGTGACCAACTGCAGATATCATGTTTTGAAAGTAATCCGGCTCTTGAGCATGAAGGAAAATAGTGGCCAACTCGTGATCATTCATGGGTGGCTTAGCTCTCGCTGCCTGCTCTCTCCATTTGATGGCATATTCCCTGAAACTTTCAGGTTGGTTTCTTTTTCAGTTTAGAAAGGGAAATGCGGTTTGGGGTGACGTCAATATTGTATTGAAATTGTTTGATAAAGGCTCGTGCCAAATCATCCCAGACGTGCCAACCAGATGCGTCCTGATCCCAAAACCATTCAGATGCTACTCCCGAGAGGCTTTCTCCAAAATAAGCCATAAGCAATTCTTCTTTTCTTCCCACGCCTCTCAATTGGTTGCAATACCTTTTCAGGTGGGCTATGGGGTTTCCGCGTCCATCATACTTTTCCAATTTGGGAACCTTGAAACCAGGCGGCAAGTGGACATCGGGGAACATACAAAGATCTCTGAAGGCAACACTCTTTTGACTTGCCATTTCTTGCATGTTTTTCAGCCGTTGTTCTAATCTCTTCAATCTTTGGGCCATTTCTTCCTGTACATTCTTTCGGGTAAGCTTCTCAACGTTTGCAGGAAGGTCAAACAAGTACGAGTGGTACTCGGGAGAGTGGTACTGTTCTTGCTGTATAGCAAATTGTGACTCATGAGAAGGCTGTCCTTGGCCATTGGCCCACATTTTGGTCATTTGTTGTTTCAATGCTCCGTTTTCCTCAACCATAGTAGACCCTTGTTGAATTTTCTGACCCTGAGTCTCTTGAGCACTCGTAACAACTTCGATGTCGGTTATCATTTTCCTTGGATCTTGCTTTCCAATTTACCACAACCAACCACCTCGACTTTCTGGATCAACAAAACGAAACCACCGGGTTAGCGTTAAGGTATTCCACTTATTGATTTCCTTTGTTTTTTTTTCTGCTATTTTCTTTTCTTTTTCCCTTTTTGTGGTTTTTTTTCATTTTCTATTCTTTTTTTTTCTTTTTGTAGTTTTTCATTTCTATGTGGATTGCCTACGTATCATGACCCCGCATGAATCAGACCGAGCGTAGTTCTTGCAAATTAATGCAAGAAATAAAGAGATGTTTATTTGATTTTTTTGATTTTTTTTTCTTTTTCTTTGAAGGAAAATTATAGAAGCCGATTCCAACTACAAACTTGTGTAGGAGATTTCTACAAGAATAAGAATATTTTTGGTGTCAATTATGACTATTTCTACACAATTGGCCACATAATGGCTTATTTGACAAAATGACTATTTTTGCAAAATTTATTTAAGAAAGATAAGCTTGAAATTTTTTTTATCCTGTGGCTCATGGGGCATCGTTCGGCATCACCATAAACCAACACAAGACTATTTTTCATAAATTGGCCATATAATGGCTTATTTAGACAAAGTGGCTATTTTTTGCAAAATTTATTTAAGAAAGATAAACTTGAAAAAAAAAAAAAAAAATTATCCTGTGGCTCATGGGGCATCATTTGGCATCACCATAAACCAACGCAAGACTAAGGAAGTTAAAAATGCAAAAATATGGCTATTTCAGCAAAATTTCGGCCATGTAATGGCTTGTTTGATAAAGTGGTTATTTTTGAAAAGTTGAGCGATGACTCAAACTTAATTTTGCGGATACAGCCTTTCGATATTTCCGCGAGGGAATATTTCAAGGCTGTGTTCAAAATTATTTAAAATGATTCAAAGTGGCTATTCTTGCAAAAACGGCCTTCCGGTGTCCTTTTGAGGAATATTCGGCTTATTTTAAGCAAGAATAGCATCACCCGACTTATTTATAACAAAAATAAAAATTTTGATATTTTTTGGTTATTTTTGCAAAAGGGGATTGAGCCCGGACTTGATTTTGCGGCTATGGCCTTGCAACATTTCCACAAGGAATATTTCAAGGTTGTGCCCGCAAATTGTTAAAAATGATTCAAAGTGGCTATTTTTGCAAAAAACAGCCTTCCGACGTCCTTTCGTAACATTCGGCTATTTTCAAAAACAGCGTCACTTCGATTTATTGACAAAAACACACACACATTTTTTTATTTTTTGAAAAGGGTGGCCTTTCAACATTTCCATAAGGAAAATTTCAAGGCCATTATTCAAAAAGAAAAGAGTCAAAGTGGCCATTTTTGCAAAAACAGCCTTCCGGCGTCCTTTCGGAACATTCGGCTATTTTCAAAAACAGCATCACTTTGATTTTATTGAAAACTAAACTTCGGCATTTTTTTTTTGATTTTTTTAAAAGGGGTGGTTGGACCCGATGAGGGTTGCCTACGTATCCCACCTAATGGCGAGAATCAAACCTGCGTAGTTCGGTCAGATTATATGACCAATTATTTCAACAAAATTATTCCACCTATTTTCAAATTTTCTTTTCAAACTTTCGACAGCGTTTCGATATCTAAAATTTCTCTCTTTTTGTTTTCAGGAATTTAGCCAATCAGCATAATAGGACAAATAAATGCAACATATAACATGCTCGGTCTTTTGGTTACCGGGTCACTTGTCCTAGACGGACCCAACCCCTGTGTTAAGTCCCCTAAGTCAGATATGATGCAAATAAACGTCCTAAATCTAGGCTCAATATCCTGATGTTTTCAATGGTACTAGACCGTGTACCCGAGCGGACAACTCGGATCGAGGAGGGGGCTACGACCGGTGACCCGCGGAGTCAATCGGCTTTGTAACTTATCCGGCCTCTTTTTTCTTATTTTTGGTATTGACACTAACGGAAAGGGGAGTCTCAACCAGTAAGCACATCCCCGGGGGTAAGAAGAGAAGGGTTTTCGGCACAGTTTTATATATACAGTTCACGCAATATCAAAGCGGTAAACATGTAGCACATTAATCAAAAATATATAATGAAATCAGATATAAGCAAAAACAACAATTTAACTGAGCTCGAATTCTTAAACCCCGAACCGAAGTTCGGGGTTACTTATCCCCAGCAGAGTCGCCAGAGCTGTCACACCTCCTTTTTTCACCGCACATACAAATAACGTAAATGTGCCACTGTTTAATACTACACCCCGAGAAGGGATATAATAACAATCAGGGAAGGAGTTTTTCCACTTAAAGGACAGTCGGAACGGGATCAATTTATTTAATTTTTTAGAGTCGCCACTTGGGAAAATAATGGTGTCCCGAGTTACCGGTTTAATCCCGAACCGAGGAAATTTATGACTCTGTACTACAGTCTGCGAAACTAGAAACCTGGATAAGGAATTCTGTTAACCCGGGAGAAGGTGTTAGGCACTCCCGGATTCCGTGGTTTTAGCACGGTCGCTCAACTGCAATTTTTGTTTTTATCTGATTTCTCTATATATTTTAACTATGTGCTATTAATGTTCCCTTTTTAATTTTAGAAGAATTGCGATATCACGAAAACACATTTCGAGTCACAACGCAACCGGTACGCCTGTGACTTTAATGTATTTCAGTTTCGCCGAGAGTAAAATTTGGGTCACATAAATGCGCACCCGTAATTAGGAAGGTATTTTATTTACAAGTCGTGCCTAAAGAGTCTATCGTGTTGTGCTTTGCGAGGGCCATGAAATTTGCTAAATGGCACGCCTCGAATTCTAAGGATTAAAACAAATTCTAATCTAAATGAAGGTCAAAAAGAATGCTAGCAAACAATCCCAAACAATCCCTTGCACCAACTACACTAATCTTGCTATTTCCATTTAATTAGCTTACTATCATATTGGTTTTTTTCATGTTAGGAAACTTCATTACAAATAAAATACCAATAGTTGAAGACCATACATGCCAAAATAAGAAGAATATTTCCAACAGTTAACAAATGGCATGAACAAACGGGAGAAAATACTTCAAGCATTCTGTTGTGACCTTGACCGATAATATTTCCAACAGATAACAACCTCTAATATACAGAAGCCAGACCTAATGCATTTATAAACTATAGGATCATGCTCAACAGCTATACACCGGATGCCAAATCCAAAGGCAATCAAACACTGTAGCACAAAAAAAAAATACATAAACTGTAGCATGTGGTGAATTCCCTTTTTCTTTTTGGCTGATTCTAGTTCATGAAATAACACTAATGTTCTCATTCCAACAGTTAAGGAAACAAACAAGAGTATGAATAATTACAAGCAGCTACCACTATCATAAACTTCCTTTAAATTCACATGGTTTTTGTATATTAAATCTAAAGAATGAAGGTGGCAAATTCAACATGTAACTACACCAAGCAGTAAAATAAACAACCTGCAGCAACCTTAGCATATAATCCAAAAGGCTTGAAAACAAAACTCTGTATTTTAGCAAACGTGAGCACGAAATTAAAATGAGTTCACTCAAATAACTTCGACACGAATGAACAAGAGTTAGAATTAGACCTTGATAAGCTTTCAAAATTGTGTCTCTGTTTAGCAGGTGTATACAAGCAATATTGCTGAGATTCAAACAACCACGGACGCTAAGCGGAAGTTCGAAACAATACCGAGAAACTCGACACTCAAGCTCGAAGCTAACATTCACTCGATTTTGGACTGAACGTGCGTCGATCCACACAAAGCTTAAAGCAAACAGAACAAAAATAGCTGACTGAATCTGAATTCCAGCAAGTTAAACGGAGGCAGCTATGATATAAATGTTGAGTTTCCTGAAAATGAGAAAAAAGTGAAAACAATGGGAACAAATCACTAAAGCTTGGCCGAGTGTAAAACAAAACATTGAGGCAGCATTCAAACATAATCCGTTTCAAACTATCTGTCAATAGCCTATAGATTCATATAAAACTACAGAACGGAAAATTTCAGAACTAATTTCTCATGTAAACTCAACCAAATCAAGCAGGAATATTCGAAAAAATGACAAACAAACACATTACGACCAATACTCACAAAGTCGATCCTAGTTCCATCGATTAATCGAAAAAAAAAACAATATGTTCCTCTCATATTAACCACGCATCAGAATTTGCAAATTCCAGCAGCGAGCCAAACAATGAGCAGCGACAAAATGTACGAGCTACCAGAGATTCAACGAAAGCATAACCAGAGATTCAAACAAATTCGTACTTCTTCAAGTTTCAAGAGATTAATCTGGAAATGCTAATCGACGGAACCTCGAACAAAAGCTGAGAACTCAACTCGGCACTAATGCATTGAGTTAATTTGAATAATAATCAACAAATAGCAAGATTTCAGCCAAACTGGAAATAGAATTTAAAAGAGGAGACGAGAATTTTTGTTCGAACATCCCCTCAATTTTTATCAAATCTCTCCTATCTTAAAAATCGATAGAACTTCAGCCTCTATTCCATTTTAGACCCTTGGTTCTCTGTATATGGTTGTGTGTATTAGTGAGTGTGTGCGTTTATGAGGGATGAGAGTATGGATGTGAAATGAAGAAGAAGCAGCCAAAAATTCTCTCCAAATCTCTGATTCTCTGCCCAGGAGCTCCCACTCTCTGTTTTTGCTATTCCAGCCGATGAGTCGCCTCTGTTCTCTGAAATAGCCTTCAATGCTTGGCTCAAAAATGGAGGAGTAGAGACACGGTAATTCCGTGTCCCTAAGGTCCGAAGGCTTCTCCAATGGGTTGGGTCATGGGTTTGATTTGGGCCAGGTGAATTTCAAATAAGAAGCCCAATTTCGGGCACTTTTATTTGTTATATGTTTTCTTCTTATTTCTTTTGCTTTTGTACTCATTTTTAATTTAATTTTTTTTGATTTTTTCTTTATATTGTTCTAAAATGAATTAATACCTACTAAATGCGAAACTAATTTTCTAAATGCAAAAAATGCATATTTTTGTATTATTATTTTTTTTATATGATTTAACATGAATTAACACACAAATTGTAAAAATAAGGAAAATTTATTTATTTTGAATTTTTATGGGAATAACTCAAATATAGGGTAAAAATCACGTGCTACAGAACAACCTTCGATGGACTAGTGGCAGTATACTAGGGACCCGAGGACACTAACTATGTACAACGGGAAATATACGAGGGTTGCTATGGGAACTATTATGTTGCAGACTCTCTGGTTAGCAAGGTGATCAGAGCAGGACATTACTGGGATAGCATTTAAAAAGATAGCAAGGAGTTCGTTGAGAAGTGTGACAGATGCCAGAGATTTGCACCAATAATTCATCAATCCGGTGAACAACTTCACTCAGTTCTATCCCCGTGGCCATTTATGGAATGGGTGATGGACATTGTCGTCCCCATACCGACGTCGCCAGGTAAAGCTACATTTATTTTGTTTATGACTCGCTAATTCTCAAAATGGGTTGAGACACAGGCCGTCGAGAAGGTAAGCGAAAAAGAGGTCATCAATTTCATATAGGATGACAACATATGTCGGCTCGGGATACCTGCTGAAATAACATATGATAATGGGAAGCAGTTCATCGGCAGAAAATTGAATTAGTTTCCTCGAGGACCATAAAATCAAAAGGACCCTATCAGCACCTTACCACCCAAGTGCAAATGGTCAGGCCGAGTCTACGAACAACACCATCATTTGAAACTTGAAGAATGTTAGATGATGCAAAAGGGAAATGGAGAGAAGTGTTGCCCGAGGTACTATGGGCATATCGGACAAAATTGAAGTCAAGCACGAGGGAGACCCCATTTTCTTTGGTGTATGGGTCTGAAGCTTTAATCTCAGTCGAAGTCGGGGAGCCTAGGTATCATCATGCCACCAAAGACTCAAATCAAGAAGTAATAAACACCTCTCTCAAGCTACTAGATGAAAAACATGAGGTCATATTAATTCGAATGGTCGCGCAAAAACAAATGATTGAAAGGTATTACAACATAAGGACAAACCTTCAATATTTCAGAGTCGAGGACTTAGTCCTAAGGAAAGGTACTCTTAACACTCGATACCCAACTGAAAGGAAGTTAGGTCCCAATTAGGAAGGACCGTATCGTGTCCTCAGAATCATAGGTAAAGGATCCTACAAACTTAGCACAATGGAAGGCGAACAACTACCAAATAACTGGAATATATCAATGCTCAAGCGATATTACCACTGAGATCGAAGACCTTGGGTATGAACGCACACGTTGCACTTTTTTCCCTTAGATCGGGCTTTATCTCAAAAGGAATTTACCAGCAAGTTTTTTAATGAGGGAGCACCTATATGCTACCTAAGGATCACTCAACAAGTATTCAAGGCTTCTATTTGATCAACCTCGAATACAAGGGGGAATCACCCTCTGAGGTTATAGCTTTAAGAAAGATATTTCATGCCTAAGAGGGCCTCGATAGGAGAACTTTGTAATGGGCCAAATGGTCAAATGAATGGTGTCCATATAAAATAATCGAGCCCTAATAGAAAAACATGTACGCATGTATTAACTATTTAAAGAAGCATTCTGGTTATATCAAAAACACTCTGTACCTCATATGAGCTCTACACTTATAATCCTATGGGAAACAGATCAAGGGCCAAAACACCCCGAAATACCCGGGGCCTATCACTGACAGTCAATACACCCGAGTCAGTGAGAATTCAGACTCATAAAACCTCAAAAAGGCACCTCCTCGACACGAAGTCCACTGCCAATTCACTCAGGTACTAACCTTTCAAACAAGTTCGACAACTTATCAGGGAACGTGTCCAAGTGACAAACCTAAAGGCTAGAGCCATATTAAAGACTACAGCCATATAAAGGCTACATCCATATAATGCGGCTCATAGACATCCGACTTACACTATAAATTATAGGACTTCAAACACTTTGTAAAAATTGGTTAAATCAGACTATCCTCGGCAAAAGCAATATATAATGGGCCTCGATTGATTCGGCCACCAAAAAATCTAAGGGCTTTAATAAATCAGCCCTTGAACAATCCAAAGGGCTTCGATAACACCAGTCTTCGAAAAACCCATAAAAGGCATTCGATTATGTCCATGCAAATAAAATGACTAATAAGGTTCCAATAAGTTGAACATTCGAAAATCCCAACAAGTACAAAAACACATGCTAAGGCAAAACTAAAATTTTACTAAGTCTTTTAGACAAATGAGGGAAAAACTGTAAAGCCATTTTAGAGGTCGAAACATCCCAATTAAAAGAGCCTAAGGGCCATCCTTAAAGAGCCTAAGGGCTAACCTAAAAGAGCCTAAGGGATAGCTATAAATACCTTAAGGGCAAATATTTAAAGAGCTTTAAGGATGAAGCAAACCATGCTCGTAAGTCGGAAACCTTACATGGCTCGGACTCAAAAGCCCCGAGCTAAAACTTATCTAGAAGATCGAATATTAGATGATGACCTATTATCGATCGTTGATCAAAATACAAAGATTTGAGGGTGTACTCTACCCCAAATTTGGCTCAACACTCAGAGGTTAGAGCATCAAATATTTAACAAACATTGAATGAAAGTCAAATGCAAACAACCAATGGAACTCATTTTTATATATACAAAACCATATTACACGGGGGTCCTACAAAGCAAAATATACAAAAAAGATAGAAAAAATACTACCTACTCCAGCGGGGCATTTCCCCTCAAATGTGTCGTTTCCCCGGGACCATCCTCATCCTCGGGGGTAACTTCTTCGATAGCCCCTTCTTCTTCATCATCTCCAACATCATCGTCATAATTAGAGGAAAGGAAAAATTTGGTATCAGCCTCATCCGACTTAGCTTGCATTACCTCTTCGGAAAGATCAAAGTCCTTAGTATGAATCTCTTCGAGGGTCCCCTTCGAGGTCGGTGTAAGACATAATCATTACTTTTTTTTTCCGATAGGAAGCCTCCTCAACTCCATCTTAGCATCGGTAGCATCTTTCAAATATATGTCCACCATCATGTCGGCCTTGGCCTGTATTACGTTGGATTCACCCCTGACTTTCACCACTTCTTCCTTGGCCTTTGCAAGTTCGGACTCGAGCTTAACTATTCTGCCACCTTGAACCGAGATACCCCCATCAACATTTTTAAGTTGGACCTCAAGGGTCGATGCATTCGCTAATGCATCATTTTTTAGCTACAACGAGGGTGTCCATCTTCGCTTTCCATTCATTTCACTCGGCTCTGATTTGATTGACCTCCCACTGGAGTTGCCCGATTGTATGTAGCTTCTGCTGCAGTTGAGACATTGAAGTATTAGCCTCTGAAGATGGGAGAAATAGCACACATCTTTTCAGAATAGAGGTTACCTGCTTTTCTAGTTAACTCTCGTATTCACGAGATTTGGTCAGATTCGATCGGAGGTGTTTCAGTTCTTCCTCCTTTTTGTTAAGGAGAAGCCTAAGTGTTTTCTCCTAACTCAAAGACCTACGCAATTCAGCTTCATAATGGCGCTATTCAGTCTTCAATTTGTCCAAGGCCTACATAAAATAAAGGAATAACTAATTATACAGTAAAGAAAAGTATGGCAGTGGAGAAATATCAGGCCTACTAAAGCTTACAATTAAACAAAGATGACGAGCCTCCTCAAAAATTAAACTCGCACCCACTAGGTCGGCCTTATAGACCCCGGTTAAAGAATGCTGGAGGGGGTCATTTTTGATTGGGATAACCACTTAGCTCGAGCATCTTCACATTTTGAGCATCCCAGATGGTATCCTCGAAGAATGCTGAAAATGACAAAGGCTGACCTGCTATCATGACCTTAGGGAGATCACCTGAGGCATTCTGTTCAGGCAAAGGAGCTGCGAAGCTCACTCATTCTGGGGTATTTCCAGAAGTCTGAGAAGCAGTTGCCACATTGGATGGTGCAGGGCCTTCAGACCCCTTTTCTTTTGAAGTTCATTCCTCAAGGATAGGGGGCCCAGTCTCAGCAGGCTTGATAGCCTCGGAGGAATCCCAGTTCGAGTCACTAGCGTCGAACCTTCCATCTCGCCACCATCATCATCCATGAATTGGTGGGTCAGGTCAATGTCCACACTAATAACTATGCTTTTTCTACGCCTTCGAGCAGGCTCTGTTTGGCATTAATTGTCCTCACTCATCGAGGACGACCTTTTCCTCTTCTTGTCCCCCATAGGCTTGGGAGCCAAAGATCCTGCTTCATCCCCGGAAGGGGCAGCCTTATCTTGAAGAACTCAACAATACTTGTGATAAAGGAATCATATCACATGAACAAAGATATTCTTAGTAAGGAAAGGAACATTATGGCACATACCATGATGTTTCACTTCCCACTTGCCCTTCGACAAGTCCCTCCATTTGCGTTTGTCATATGGTGAAGTAGCAGCTAGTTTTTCGAAACCAGTAGGTCGATGATCGCATTTGGCATCCATGGAACCGCTGAATAGAGGGGAAAGGAGTAACTATGCAAAGTTTAGAAAAATTCACATAAAAGAGTTGAGATAATTCCACCCACGTTCGAAACTCTATTTCTTGGGGAATGGCAGGAATTTCTAAGGGATAATATCGACAATCCTCATACGGATGAACCGACTCATCCAACCTCGATCATTGCCTTTATCGTTACTAGCAAAGAAAGACTTGGTTGATCGGCATTGGAGTTTGATTAAACCTCGGAAATGTTAAGGTTGATATAATCGGATGACCGCCTTTTTCACTGAAGAACCTTATCATTATTATGATCTGCTAAAAGACGGGTGAATCTGGCCCATGTTTACTTGATATATTCAAAAGAATTCGCGCACGAGCGGATCAAAGCGACCCAACACAAAAGGGTACGTATATACACTCAGGAATCCCTCTATGTAAGTTGTGATGTCTTCCCCTCGAGAAGTTATTTGTAGAATGACCTCCTCTCCCCACTTCCACTCTCTCCTCACGGCATTGAGATGCCTTTCCTCAAATGACCTTATGCACCTGGATGCATGCTCTTGATTGCTGACAACATAAGGAGGGTTTTCGACTATAAAGTACTTTTAAGGAAATACGATCACATGAAGAGCCGACGGTTTACCACCGGCCTGACAGGAAGTAGAAGTAGAATTCTGTTCTTTTTAAGGAAAGAATGAAGAGAATGATTGAATCAACAAGGTTTTGAGCTGATGCAACTGAGGAACTAGGGAAAAGTATAGAAAAGAATAGATATTGCAGGGTGGAAAACTCTTTTATAAGAAGAGACATCAAATATATAGAGTGGAAGGCGGCGATGTTTCATTAGTAATGATGGCCAACCGGCTCTGAGGTGCATTTATTATTTTTAGGGAAAAGAACTGACGGGATGCTTCAATTATTTCAACGCTTACGTTATAAGGATGTTGTCATCATAAATGACTTCGAGAATCCAAATAGTTTCATATCATTTCATTCTAAGAAATGAGGGAACTATCTGTACACACTCAAAATCGATGAGCATGATTTTTGAAGTCTTAAATTGGGCTTTAGGTTCGAGTTCGGGAGACTCGTGGTGGAGGTCGAATCCGGCTAAGGGACACCCACCTTGAGGAAGCTGATCGAAGGCCCGACACGACCTACATTGAGGACAGCACAATCTCGAAGACAATCAAGAAAAACCGGGAATTTCTCAAGGATACATGGATCAGGGCATTAATTAAAGGATAAGGTTCATACGAAATGGTACAAGTCCGTACTAAGTCGTTATACACCTTTACCAATAGAATTATTTACACAGTTAGGAATGTACTATATTAGGGGTTTTCTCCCCTATATAAAGGGGATCCCAATTAATTTGTAAGGATTATCTCACATAATTCTCTGTAATAAGAACATTTTGTTATACCTTTCTCGTTTAACGTGCTCAATAATTATTCTTCAGTCTTATTGTCTTTACTTTATTGTTCTTAGCTGACCTCGAGGTCCCTGGGAAAACCAAGCTCGATGCCCCTATCGCCTCAACAACACTGATTTGATTCATCGTCTCTTCTTACTTAAGCTTAATATTACTTGTTTAATCACTAGTATTAGAATATATCACATATCTTTAAAACCACAAATAATCTTTAATTGTTACTCACATTTTTCGAGGTAAACATCAATACCATTTTTCTAAGAAATACTTCTCAAAATGATCAAAACCTAGTCAAATATCATCTAAGAAAGTAAAACAATGCTAAAGGAACATTCTTAATCAATAAAGGTTCAATTTTTTTGTGAAATTCTAAAAGTTATCAAAAGTCAACATGGGATCACATGGTTAAAATTAAAATCGAGACCAAATCCTGATAACACATTCTGCTCCAAGTCCAATATATAATTATTTTCAATATCCAACCTCAAATCGAGGTCTAAGTCTCCAAAACACACTATCTTAAGTTACTACTCACAAATCCTATTTTTACTCTTTTAAATCCGAGATTTAATGGTGAAAATCACTAAAAATAATGAAAATTAATTAATATAAAGTTAAAATCAGTAACCATTGATGGGGAGAAAATCTTTTAATTAATCGCCTTTTATCGAAGTCTAGTCTATAAAAAAGAATAAAATAAGCTAATCTTGGAACCTTCCCCTTTTACCCATATGCAGATATAGCAATTGCGAACTATTATTCGCAATTACACATATTGCAAATGTGAACCAATGGTAATTATGGCTGGGACTTCACAATTGTGAGCATCGCAAATGTGGTCGCGGCTTCGATATTTTGAAACTCGTCTCCCTTCCCAGACCTTGTCACGTCCCGAAAATCCAACCGCGAGGCCGTGATGGCGCCTAACGTCCACTTGATAGGCAAGCCAACATTAACTAATTAATTAATCATTTTCAGTAATTTAAAAGAAAAACCTTAATAGTATGAAACTGAAATGAACTGAATTAATTGAAGAATAACACTCTAAACATCCCAAAAAGTTGGAGTCATGAATGCATGAGCAACCAGAGAACTACAAATAAAGTCTAAACGAAATACAACTATTTAAAACAAAAGTAAACAGTAAAGACATAACAGAAAGGAACTTTAGGGACTGCGAGCCAGCAACTCTACCTCAAGTCTCCACAGCAAGTTGATTCGGGCAAAACTCCTCTACACACTATTGGGACAATCACCTGGATCTACACAATAAGTGCAAAAGTGTAGCATGAGTACAATCGACCCTATGTACTATTTAAGTAACAAGTCTAACCTCGATGAAGTGGTGACGAGGTTATGACAAGACACTCACAATAAACATGTATGAATAATAACAATAGTATACAGAAATATAGATAAAGCAGTAAACTCATATTCGTTGGTTTATCATGAAATCAGTGATTATTTCACTGAAATTGGGAGATTAAAGGTGGGTTTGAGCCCTAGGCCTAAATGTTAGAAAATCTCCGATTTGAGTGGGCAAATGGAGTCCGATTTTGGTAAATTTTATATGCCTAGACTCGTATTGAGATAAGGAACCCGAATATATAATTTTCGTGATTTTTCGATAAGCGTACCGAAAGTCGGGTTTTGGCAACTTGTGGGTTTTGGTGCATTTTGAGTTATTTTGATTGGGTAATGCCCAATTGGCCTATTTTGATATGATTCTATTGATTTTTATCAGATACTACACTTGTGGAGGCCGACATTCGCGGCAAGAGGGTTATTTCTTAGCGGTTTTGTATCGGAATTGAGGTAAGTGGCTTGTCTAACCTCGTGTGGGGGACTTTCACCCCTAGGATATTATTGTGATACTTTAAATGCCTTGTACGCGAGGTGACGGGCATGTACATGCGCTGGTTGTTGAACACATGCTTTACTTAAAATGTTCAATGAGTGATATTCCTGTTTTTTTAGCTGTTAAATTCGATATTCCTACCCGGTAGTAGTTAGAAGAGCATGATTAGATAGTGTTTAACTGTGTAGTTGCCTAATTGTCTTACTTGAGTTTTCTTGGTAATCGCTGGCACTGTCTATTGGCGAAGTTATAGTTAAGCATATTATACTTCTCTCTGTGTATTCCTTTTACTTGTATTGAAATATGGACTACGGGTTCGATTCCCGAGATCCTGAGATTATTGAAATATGGACTACGGGTTCAATTCCCGAGATCCTGAGATTATTGAAATATGGACTACGGGTTCGATTCCCGAGATCCCGAGATTATTGAAATATGGACTACGGGTTCGATTCCCGAGATCCCGAGATTATTAAAATATGGACTACGGGTTCGATTCTCGAGATCCCGAGATTATTGAAATATGGACTACGGGTTCAATTCCCGAGATCCCGAGATTATTAAAATATGGACTTACGGGTTCGATTCCCGAGATCCCGAGATTATTGAAATATGGACTACGGGTTCAATTCCGAGATCCCGAGATTATTGAAATATGGACTACGGGTTCGATTCCGAGATCCCGAGATTATTGAAATATGGACTACGGGTTCGATTCCGAGATCCTCTGAGATTATTGAAATATGGACTACGGGTTCGATTCCGAGATCCCGAGATTATTGAAATATGGACTACGGGTTCGATTCCCGAGATCACGAGATTATTGAAATATGGACTACGGGTTCGATTCCCGAGATCCCGAGATTATTGAAATGTGGACTACGGGTTCGATTCCCGAGATCCCGAGTTATTGGTAGGGACTGCGGGTTCGATTCCCGGAGATCCTGAGTTATTGATTATTTATTGAGACATGGGCCGCGGGTTCGATTCCCGGAGACCCAGAGGTACTGTCAATGGGACTGTGGGTTCGATTCCCACAGGTCCTGGACTGGTTTTATTGAGTTGACTATTTGTTGTTAGCTTAATTGTAGACGATTGCAGTAATCATTTATTGTTGTTAATTTCGGAAATTATTATCATTTAAACTGCTTATTATTGTTATTATCATTATATTATTGTTTCTCAGTAGGGCCCTGACCTTCCTCGTCACTACTCCATCGAGGTTAGGCTTGGCACTTACTGAGTACCGCTGTGGTGTACTCATGCTACTCTTCTGCACACTTTTGTTGTGCAGATCCAGGTACATCAGGGCAGGCTCACACCAGGTGATTCAGCAGCATTTTGGGAGACCTCGAGGTATGATCTGCTACGTCCGCGGATCCGGAGGCCTTCCTTCTATTCTAGTGCTAGTAGATGTTTTTCCTTCATTCCGTTGTTAGATACTCCTTTTACATAGAGCTACAATTGTATGATCTCTTTTAATCTGTGTTACCGTGGGATTCCGGATCTTGGTAGTGTTTTATTCATGGTGTTGACGGATGTATGTGCCAAGTGGCACGGATTACATATCTTTTACCCTATTTTTCCGCTGTTTTCTTATTTAAGTGTTCATAGCTTGTATATTCCGCAACGTGTTAGGCTTACCTAGTCGTGGGGACTGGGTGCCATCACGACATGTTCATGATTGGTGAACTAGGGTCGTGACAAGTTGGTATCAGAGCTCTAGGTTCATAGGAGTCACGGGACACAGACCAGTTACTTAGAGTCTCGCTGATCGATACGGAGACGTCTGTATTTATCTACGAGGGGCTATGTAACTGTTTAGGAAACTCTTCATTTCTTTTGGATTCCTTGTCGTGCGACATTTTTGGCATCAAAAATCTAAACTACTGCTTTCTATTCTCTCACAGATGGTGAGGACACGAGCTACTCGCGATGATCAGGTACCCGCGCCCCTGTTGCTGCCGTCCGAGGCCGGGGCCGAGGTAGAGGACGAGGACGCGCCCGAGGTGCAGCCACATCGACCCGCGCGCGGCGCCGCCGAGGTGCCGCGGGTAGACCGGGTTGAAGCGCGGGCACTCGGTACACCGACTACGCCTACT
This sequence comes from Nicotiana noctiflora, assembly GCA_032618575.1. Classification (NCBI taxonomy): domain Eukaryota; kingdom Viridiplantae; phylum Streptophyta; class Magnoliopsida; order Solanales; family Solanaceae; genus Nicotiana; species Nicotiana noctiflora. The sequence continues at coordinate 51,877 of JASVEL010006560.1, read as the reverse complement.
ACTACTCCGAGACTACAGGAGACCCTGGGACAGGTTCCAGATGTTTTGGTTATGCCTCCTGCCACTCCAGCACAACCCGGAGGTGGGCCAATTGCCTCCGAGGACGAACAACGTAGATTGGAGAGGTTTAAGAAATATGATCCTCCAGTGTTCAACGGTCTGGCTACAGATGATGCATTGGGTTTTCTAGAAGAGTGTCACTGTATTCTTCGTACCATGGGGATAGTTGAGACCATCGGGGTTTCCTTCACTACTTTTTAGCTTCGTGGGGCCGCTTATGATTGGTGGCGCACATACGAGTTGGATAGTCCAGAGGAGTCTGCTTCATTGACCTGGACGCAGTTTTCAGATCTGTTTTTGAGGGAGTTTGTTCCACAGAGCCTTAGGGATTCTTGGCACTCGGAGTTTGAGCGGTTGCGACAAGGCTCCATGTCAGTATCGGAGTATGCTATCAGTTTCACCCGTCTAGCCAGGCATGCACCGGCTTTGGTAGCCACGGTTCGGGAGAGAGTGCGGAGATTTATTGAGGGCCTTGTTCCGCCTATCCGATCCAGCATGGCCAGAGAGCTTGAGACTGATATATCTTATCAGCAGGTGGTGAGCATTGCCAGGAGGATCGAGAGTATGCTCCCTAGAGAGCGGGGAGAGAGGAGGCCAAGAGGTCTCGTGAGTCGGGCCATTTCTCTGGTGCCCGCACTTCAGCAGCCGGTTATTTTGGTAGGGGTTATTCCGGCCGACCAGTTCACTCAGCATTGCCCGCAGCCGGTAGTACTCCGAGTCTTCCGAAGCACCTCGGGAGCCTTATTATGCTCCCCCGGTTTCCGGTGCACCTCCTGCGCGGGGTCCTTCCGGGGGTCAGACTAGTGGGGGTGAGGCCGGCCAGTCACAGCCACCGCGTCCTCCCAGAGCTTGTTTTGAGTGCGGGAATACTCGCCACCTGGTTAGGGAGTGCCCCGGGCGCGGGAGAGGAGCCCCTCATCGAGTCCGTCACGGCGATTCGCGTGGTTCTCGTGGACGGCAGGCTATCATTCTCGAGTCGTGTTTGGTTACCATTTGTGATTTTGAGACCGCAGCGGATCTATTGTTGCTCGGGATGGTCGATTTTGATATTATTCCGGGCATGGACTGGTTGTCGCCCCATTATGCTATTCTTGATTGTCACGCCAAGACCGTGACGCCGGCTATGCCGGGCATTCCACGTATTGAGTGGAGTGGTACTCTAGATCACACCCCTAGCCGTGTTATTTCTTTCTCAGAGCTCAGCGTATGGTTGAGAAGGGGTGTGCTGCTTATCTCGCCTATGTACGGGACGTCAGTGTTGATACTCCCTCCATTGATTCTGTTCATGTGGTACGTGACTTTGCTGATGTATTTCCAGTCGATCTTCCGGGCATGCCGCCTGACAGAGACATTGACTTTGCTATTGACTTGTTGCCGGGCACTCAGCCCATTTCTATTCCACCGTACCGTATAGCTCCTCCTGAGCTGAAGGAGTGAAGGATCAGTTACAGGAGTTATTGGGCAAGGGTTTTATTCGACCCAATGTTTCGCCTTGGGGTGCTCCCGTATTGTTTGTGAAGAAAAAGGACGGTTCTATGCATATGTGTATTGACTATCGTCAGCTGAACAAGGTTACAGTGAAGAACCGGTATCCTTTGCCCGTATTGATGATTTATTTGACCAGCTACAGGGCGCGCAGGTGTTTTCTAAGATTGATTTGCGCTCTGGGTATCACCAGCTGAAGATTCGGGAGCCGGATATCCCGAAGACTGCCTTCAGGACCCGGTATGGTCACTATGAGTTCCTCGTGATGTCTTTTGGGCTGACTAATGCCCCAGCAGCCTTTATGCATTTGATGCACAGTGTGTTCAGGCCTTATCTGGACTCGTTCGTGATTGTATTCATTGATGATATTCTAGTATATTCCCGGAGCCGGGAAGAGCACGAGCAGCATTTGAGGATAGTGCTTCAGATTCTGAGGGAGAAGCAGCTTTATGCCAAGTTCTCTAAATGTGAATTCTGGTTGAGTTCGGTGGCATTTTTGGGCCACGTGGTGTCGAGTGATGGTATTCGAGTAGATCCGAGGAAGGTGGAGGCCGTGCAGGAGTTGGCCCAGACCCTCCTCCGCTACTGAGATTCGCAGTTTCCTTGGTTTGGCGGGCTATTACCGTCGTTTCGTAGAGGGGTTCTCTTCGATTGCGGCACCTATGACTAGATTGACCCAAAAGGGTGCCCCTTTTCAGTGGACAGACGAGTGTGAGGCGAGCTTTCAGAAGCTCAAGACAGCTTAGACTTCGGCCCCTATATTGATGTTGCCTACAGGTTCGGGGTCCTATACTGTATATTGTGATGCCTCACGAGTTGGACTCGGTGCGGTATTGATGCGGGACGGTAGGGTGATTGCCTACGCGTCGAGACAGCTGAAGGTGCATGAGAAGAATTACCCTGTTCATGATTTGGAGCTATCTGCCATTGTTCACGCCTTGAAAATTTGGCGTCATTATTTATATGGGGTTCCTTGTGAGATCTACACTGATCACCGGAGCTTGCAGCACTTGCTTAAGCAGAAGGACCTGAATATGCGTCAGAGGAGATGGTTGGAGCTACCGAAGGACTATGATATTACTATTCTCTATCATCCGGGCAAGGCTAATGTGGTTGCCGATGCCTTGAGTCGTCGGGCAGAGAGTTTGGGGAGTTTGGCGTATCTACCAGCTTCGGAGAGGCCTATGGCGATGGATGTTCAGGCTTTAGCCATGCAGTTTGTTAGATGGATTTTTCGGAGCCCAGCCGGGTTCTGGCTTGTGTGGTTTCTCGGTCTTCTCTAATTGACCGCATCAGGGAGCGTCAGTTCGACGACCCTCATTTGCTTTTCCTTCAGGATAGAGTTCGGTGTGGTGATGCTCGAGATGTTACCATCGAAGATGATGGAGTTATGAGGATGCAGGGGCGCATCTGTGTGCCCAATGTAGATGATCTTCGAGAGATGATTCTAGCAGAGGCCTATAGCTCGCGGTATTCCATCCATCCGGGAGCCGCAAAGATGTATCAGGACTTGAAACAGCATTACTGGTGGAGGCGGATGAAGAGGGATATAGTTGATTATGTTTCCGGATGCCTCAACTGCCAGCAGGTGAAGTATGAGCATCAGCGTCCGGGTGGATTGATGCAGCGAATTGAGATTCCCGAATGGAAATGGGAGCGCATTACCATGGACTTTGTATCTGGACTTCCACGGACGGTTAGGAAGTTTGATTCCGTTTGGGTCATTGTGGATCGACTGACCAAGTCCGCCCATTTTATACCGGTGTGCACCACTTACTCATCAGAGCGGCTGGCAGGGATCTACATCAGGGAGATAGTCCGGCTGCATGGTATTCCAGTTTCCATCATTTCAGACAGAGGCACTCAGTTCACTTCACGGTTCTGGAGAGCCGTACAGCAGGACTTAGGCACTCGGTTGGAGCTGAGCACAGCGTTATACCCCGAGATGGATGGCCAGGCTGAGCGTACTATTCGGATTTTGGAGGATATGCTCCGTGCGTGCGTGATTGAGTTTGGAGGTTCATGGGATCATTTCTTGCCACTGGCAGAGTTTGCTTATAACAACAGCTACCAGTCTAGTATTCAGATGGCACCGTACGAGGCCCTATATGGTAGGAGGTGCAGGTCTCCCGTAGGTTGGTTTGAGCCGGGCGAGGCCAGGTTGCTAGGTACTGATATGGTTCAGGAGGCTATGGACAAGGTCAAGGTGATTCAGGACAGACTTCGTGCAGCCCAGTCTAGACAGAAGAGTTATGCGGACAAGAAGTTTCGCGATGTGGCTTTTATGGTTGGCGAGCGGGTTCTGCTTCGAGTCTCGCCCATGAAGGGTGTTATGAGGTTTGGGAAGAAAGGAAAGCCGAGTCCTAGATTTATTGGCCCTTTTGAGATTTTGAGGCGTGTTGGGGAGGTTGCTTATGAGTTGGCCTTACCTCCCGGCCTAGCCGGAGTTCACCCCGTATTTCATGTCTCCATGCTCCGGAGATACCATGGTGACCCGTCGCATGTGTTGGATTTCACATCTGTTCAGCTAGACAAGGATCTGTCTTATGTTGAGGAGCCAGTAGCCATTCTAGACAGGCAAGTCAGAAAGCTAAGGTCAAAGAACATCGCTTCGGTAAAGGTTCGGTGGCGGGGCCAGCCGGTCGAGGAGGCGACTTGGGAGACCGAGCAGGATATGCGCAGCCAGTACCCTCATCTTTTCACTACTCCAGGTATGTTTCCTATGCTCGTTCGAGGACGAACGAATCTTTAAGTGTGGGAAGATGTAACAACCCGACCGGTCGTTTTAGAAAATTACGCCCCAATCCCCAATTTAACTGTTCCCCTAAGTTCATTTCTGCTATTGTGGTTTGCCGGGAGAGTCGGTTCTGAAATTTGGAGTATTTTGGGACACTTAGTCCCTAAATAAGAGCTTTGAAGCTAGAAAATGGCCCGTAGCTGGAACAGTGTTAAGACGATCTCGGAACGGAAATCCGATGGTTCCATTAGCTCCGTTAGGTGATTTCGGGGTTGGGAGCGCGTTCGGAATGTATTTTGGAGGTCCGTAGCTCAATTAGGCTTGAAATGCCGAAGTTTGAAATTTTGGCGAATCCGAACGATAGGTGATATTTTGATCCGGGGGTCGGAATGGAATTTCGACAATTTCTGTAGCTTCGTTATGTGAATTTGGATATGTCCGCAAAGTTTCAGGTCATTCGGACGTCGTTTGGTCGGGTTTTAGATCGAATGTGCAATTCGGAAAGTTTTAAGAAATTTAGGCTTGAATTCGATGTGAATTATGGGTTTTGATGTTGTTAGACATGTTTTTATGATTTGAACGAGTTCATATCGTGTTTTGGAGTATGTTGGTGGTTTTCGTTGGGGTCCCGGGAGCCTCGGGATGAATTCGGGGGTCCAAACGGACCAAATTGTGCCAAAAGGCACTGCTGTTCTGCTGCAATAACTGCAGAGCAATTTTGCTCTCCGCGATCGCGGAGATGGCCATGCGATCGCGTAAGGGAGAAATCTTGAGCTCTGCGATCGCGAAGTAAAGCCTGCGATCGCGTAAGTCTGGAGGTTGAACCAGTGCGATCGCGTGAGGTTTCATGCGATCGCGTAGGGTATTGGTCGGAAATAGTGCGATCGCGTGAGGGAGTATGCGATCGCGTGGGGTAGTTTGGGGAGCCGGACGAGTTTGTTCTTCGCGATCGCGTTAGTACGTTTGCGATCGCGTAGGGTTGCTGAGTTGTTCACTGCGATCGCATCCAGGGTCACGCGATCGCGTAAAGGAAAAATTAGGCCGCCCATATTTTGTGCATCGCGATCGCGAGCCCAGTGCTGCGATCGCGTAGAGTAAAATGGCCTGGCAGTGACTTTAAGTCCAGAACATTTCAGTCGCGGCCTAACACACCAAAACCGCCATTGTTGAGCTCCAAGAGAGGATTTTGAAGGGGAAACGCTGGGTTATCATCGGGAAATCATCGGGGGTAAGTTTCTTGACCTTAATTCGTTGGTTTATCATGAAATCCGTGATTATTTCACCGAAATTGGAAGATTAAAGGTGGGTTTGAGCCCTAGGCCTAAATGTTAGAAAATCTCTGATTTGAGTGGGCAAATGGAGTCCGATTTTGGTAAATTTTATATGCCTAGACTCGTATTGAGATAAGGAACCCGAATATATAATTTTCGTGATTTTTCGATAAGCGTACCGAAAGTCGGGTTTTGGCAACTTGTGGGTTTTGGTGCATTTTGAGTTATTTTGATTGGGTAATGCCCAATTGGCCTATTTTGATGTGATTCTATTGATTTTTATCGGATACTACACTTGTGGAGGCCGACATTCGCGGCAAGAGGGTTATTTCTTAGCGGTTTTGTACCAGAATTGAGGTAAGTGGCTTGTCTAACCTCGTGTGGGGGACTTTCACCCCTAGGATATTATTGTGATACTTTAAATGCCTTGTACGCGAGGTGACGGGCGTGTACATGCGCTGGTTGTTGAACACATGCTTTACTTAAAATGTTCAATGAGTGATATTCCTGTTTTTTTAGCTGTTAAATTCGATATTCCTACCCGGTGGTAGTTAGAAGAGCATGATTAGATAGTGTTTAACTGTCTAGTTGCCTAATTGTCTTACTTGAGTTTTCTTGGTAATCGCTGGCGCTGTCTATCGGCGAAGTTATAGTTAAGCATATTATACTTCTCTCTGTGTATTCCTTTTACTTGTATTGAAATATGGACTACGGGTTCGATTCCCGAGATCCTGAGATTATTGAAATATGGACTACGGGTTCAATTCCCGAGATCTTGAGATTATTGAAATATGGACTACGGGTTCGATTCCCGAGATCCTGAGATTATTGAAATATGGACTACGGGTTCGATTTCCCGAGATCCCGAGATTATTGAAATATGGACTACGGGTTCGATTCCCGAGATCCTGAGATTATTGAAATGTGGACTACGGGTTCGATTCCCGAGATCCTGAGATTATTGAAATATGGACTACGGGTTCAATTCCCGAGATCCTGAGATTATTGAAATATGGACTACGGGTTCAATTCCCGAGATCCCGAGATTATTGAAATATGGACTACGGGTTCAATTCCCGAGATCAAGAGATTATTGAAAATATGGACTACAGGTTCGATTCCCGAGATCCTGAGATTATTGAAATGTGGACTACGGGTTTGATTCCCGAGATCCTGAGATTATCGAAATGTGGACTACGGGTTCGATTCCCGAGATCCCGAGATTATTGAAATATGGACTACGGGTTCGATTCCCGAGATCCCGAGATTATTGAAATGTGGACTACGGGTTTGATTCCCGAGATCCTGAGTTATTGGTAGGGACTGCGGGTTCGATTCCCGGAGATCCCGAGTTGTTGAGATATTATTGAGACAGGGGCTGCGGGTTCGATTCCCGGAGACCCAGAGGTACTGAGAATGGGACTGTGGGTTCAATTTCCACAGGTCCTGGACTGGTTTTATTGAGTTGACTATTTGTTGTTAGCTTAATTGTAGACGATTGCGGTAATCATTTATTGTTGTTAATTTCGGAAATTATTATCATTTAAACTGCTTATTATTGTTATTATCATTATATTATTATTTCTCTCAGTAGGGCCCTGACCTTCCTCGTCACTACTCCATCGAGGTTAGGCTTGGCACTTACTGAGTACCGTTGTGGTGTACTCATGCTACTCTTTTGCACACTTTTGTTGTGCAGATCCAGGTACATCAGGGCAGGCTCACACCAGGTGATTCAGCGGCGTTTTGGGAGACCTCGAGGTATGATCTGCTACGTCCGCAGATCCGGAGGCCTTCCTTCTATTCTAGTGCTAGTAGATGTTTTTCCTTCATTCCATTGTTAGACACTCTTTACACGTAGAGCCACAGTTGTATATTCTCTTTTAGTCTGTGTTACCGTGGGATTCCGAATCTTGGTAGTGTTTTATTCATGGTGTTGACGGATGTATGTGCCAAGTGGCACGGATTACATATCTTTTACCCTATTTTTCCGCTGTTTTCTTATTTAAGTGTTCATAGCTTGTATATTCCGCAACGTGTTAGGCTTACCTAGTCGTGGGGACTGGGTGCCATCAACGAATATGTCACTATATGCCAAAAGAACAATATCTAATCGAAAACAATCGAAAAATATTAAAAATCTCGAAATTGGAAACCTGATCCTTGGGCCCACTTCTCTAAACTCAAAAATTCTTACACCAACGGGTTTCTTATCTCACCACGAGCCTATACATATAAAGAACACCAAAATTGGAGTCCAAATGACCCCTAAAATCCCAATTTTTGCTCTCTTAAGTTCAAGCCTTAAAGCATCACTTTTGTCCATTAATTTCTTAAGTTTTCAGCCCTAATCCATGTATTTGCACCATAAAATTCGTGTTTTAAGTCCAAAAGTACTTACCTTATTGAAGCTCCTTGAAAACCCTCTTCAAAATCGCCCTCAATTCTCCAAGTCCGAAGTTAGAATGAGAAACCCTTTAAAAATTTGCGAAGATGAAATTTAATATCTATGCCCAGGCAAAACTGCATATGTGGTAAAACGTCCGCTTCCGCGGTACCGCTTCTGCGACCCAAATCTCCAGTTTTAGGGTAATTCACTAAGGGGCAAAACTCTGCCTTTGCGGTCAAACGGTTGCATGTGTGACTCTGTTGATGCAGTCCCTAATTTTTCACTTGCGATACTTCTCGTATCAGCGACTTCCTCCTCGCTCCTGCGATACGGCTTATGTGGTCCCAATTTCGCAGAAGCGAAAATATCAGAAGCAACAGGAAATTTCCAATTTCACAAGTTCAAAACTTCTTGTTAACCATCCGAAATCACCCCGAGGCCCCCTTGACCTCAACCAAAAGCACTAACACCTCCTACAACATCATTCAAACTCGTTCCAATCATTAAAACACCTCAAATAATACCAAAACCATCAAATTACATGGAATTCAAATCTAAGTTCTTTTAAAACTTCCGAACACATTCGATCAAAAACACAACCTAATCACCCTCTAAATGACCTGAAATTTTACACACACATCTTAAATCACTTAACAAAGCTACAACAACTCTCGAAATTCCATTTCCACCCTCGGATCGAAATCTCACCTATCAACCGGAATTCGTCAAAATACTAACTTTGCCAATTCAAGCCTAATTCTACACCAGACCTCCAAAACCGCTTTCGATCACACTTCTAAGTCACAAATCATTCCCTGAAGCTAACTGAATCACCAGAAATCATATCCGAACCCTCTAACAGATAAGTTAACATCTGATTGACTTTTCCAAACTAAGATTTCCTTAGAGAGAATAAATGTCTCATTTCCTTTAAAAATCAATCCAAACCAACTCGATCGTACAAGACAATGATAGTGAAGTATAAAGAAGTAGAAAATGTGGGAAACGAGATGGTACCCCATGAGACGACTGGTCGGGTCATCACATCCTCCCAACTTTAAACAAATGCTCATCCTTAAGCGAGTTAAGAAACATATCTGAAGCCTCAAATAGGTGAGGGTATCTGCTCCGCATCTCCCTTTCGTTCTCCCAGGTAGCCTCCTCTATGGGCCGACCTCTCTACTGCACCTTCACCAAAGTAACATCCTTTGATCTCAACTTTCGATCTTGATGCTCCAATATGGCTGCTGGCTCTACCTCATAAGTCAAATCACCCTGCAACTGAACCGTAATAAAATCCAGAACATGGGACGAGTCCCCAATATACTTTCGAAGCATAGAAACATGGAAAACTTTATGCACACTCGACAAGCTGGGTGGCAATGCAAGCTCATAATCCACCTCCCAAATCCTCCTAAGTACCTTAAAGGGCGTACAAAATTGCGGACTTAACTTTCCTTTCTTTCTAAATCTCATAACACCATTCGTCGGTGAAACCTTCCACATGACCTGCTTGTGTTCGCTGAAGCGGGTCTTGTTCCGCTACGTGCCGATGCTTTGTGCTGAGGGCGGTGTAGATGCGTGATTTTGCCCCTACCCGAGATTTTTTATATTTTTAGCGTAAAATATTTAGTTTAGTTTTAATATAGCTATTTTAGCTAAATTTGACTCTTTTACTTTATTTTTACCTTAAAATGAAAAATAACAAAAATATAGTTTTATTAAGGTTTCGTAGTCATTTTAAACTTGAAAAATACAAAAATAGTACTTTATATTTTTATCTTTTTATAAAAATGAAAATAATAAAAAATAGTTTCATTAATATTTTGTAGTTATTTTAAACTTGAAAAATATAAAAAAAAATAGTTTTATTTTAATTATGAGTATTATGGTTATTTTGATTACCTAGGATTAATTAAATAACACCATTCTCGGTTCCGGGCGAAGAATAATATTCGGGTTCAAACTACCCGGTTTTATAATTTTTCGGACCTAGCCCGTAATAATCCGAGTCCACCACACGGGTAACACGGACAAAAATAACCCATACAACACACATGACACACACTACACTAAGGGGGACAATACATAATGGGATGGGGGAATAAGAAGAAAAAGACAAAAGAAAAAAACAAAGGGAAAAAGACAAAGGGAAAAAGACAAAGGGAAAAAAACAAAACAAGAAAAATAAAGACAGGAGACTATTGATTATTTTCTCCAAAGGAAGAAGGCAACTGAAAACCGATCCTCGGCACCTCTAAACCAGCACCCACTTCCCGTTGTTTCTTCGCCATTAACGACTCCATCATCTTCTTCAGGAAGAAGGGAACGAAAAAAAAGGTGTTGGGTCTTCCCCACCATTTCCGTTGACCACCTCGACGCCATGGCTGCCAGCAGCTTACCAACAGTTCGCCACCTCCCTCCGACGTCCAGCCCTTCCCCGCCAGTGACATTGTTCGCCGGAAACCAGCGTCACTGTGTCTTCTTCTCTGTCGATTCCTACCGTACAACCCGTCGACCACCCAAAACTCCATAGCTACTGCTCCACAGCACCTTACCTCTAACCCATCAGTCCCCATCCAAACGACCCTTCACCTTGGTGTCACGCCTCACGACCACCCTCACCTTCCCGTCCAGCAACCTCACCACCCGTCGTCACCCTAAGCAGCGACCAACCAGCCTGCTTCATCTCCGACCAGCTGGAACAAGCAACAACCACAAACAACCCTCTATCTCCTTCTTCTTCAACTCGCCGGAAAACACCATCCTCAAACTCATCGAGGCCTGTTCAAGTCGTCATTTCTGTTTGTTGTTCGAAGTCGTCGATTGTCGCTTTAAGTCGGTAGGTCAGTCAGTGGTATTCCGTTCCTTGGGTTGTGATCCCGCTCGAGTTCGTCAAGGTCCGTTTCTCATTTTCTCTAGTTGATCTTTATTATCTATTTGTGTATGTTCATCTGAATGGATTAACGATTTCTGTTAACTTGAGCTCCAGCTATTTTCCTTGAAAGTATTGACAAAATGTTTTGTTGTCTTTTAACCATTGTTTGTGTGATTTGTTTATTTTAAAAATGATATATTATGCCCATTTACTTTACTTGTTTAACTCTGGTTCAAGCTTTAATTAACATTGGCATGGTGCAAGATTTCTTGATATATGGAATGGATGTGGACATAGGATTGATTTAAGTAAGTAGGAGATAAAATGGAAATAAGTTAAAGTTTTCTTTCTGTTGTTGAAATATTGGGACATGAGAATTGTTTTTTTTTAAGAAATAACTTTGATGGAATGTTTACATTGTGAACAGAAAGTGCTATTCAAAGATTTTCAAATTAAGTCTTAGGAACAGTACTGTTTTAATCTTAGGAAAACTTGTCGTCCTCGCATTCTTGTTTGTTTAACTGCCCCGTAGCCTACTTTAGGCTTGACCAATAACAAATAATCATGAGTACATGTACTTTTTCTTTTAATAAATTGAAGAGCGTCGTGCCAAATAAAATCTCAAAATACACGGCCCTCGTTTAGTTGGTCTTGAATGTTTGAATCGTTAGAATCCGAGGCGTGCCATTTAATTGAATTTCTATGGTCCTCGCAAAGTTAAAAACGCGTAGTTACTTTAGGCGCGTTATTTTAATAAAATTATCTTTTTAAAACTTGGAGGTACATTTCATGTAATCCAATTATAACGACTCTGGATCATCTCGGTGAATAAATTAGGATTTATTTTTAAAACAAATAAAGCAGAGAATTGTAGTGCAGTATAAACGGGTCAAACAATAAATGGAACGAGGTTTGCCAAATAACACATAAAATTGCGGGGCCCTCATAAATGTATATATAAAAATACTTAGATTTCGTGATGTGCCGTTTTAGCGAATTTCACGGCCTTCTCAAAATAATAACGCGTTAGTAGCTTTAGGCGCGTGTTTAATAATAATACATTCCTAAACTCGGGTGCACATTTATGTGACCCAAATCCAAGTCTCAACGGAGTCGAAATATGTTGACAACCATGGGTGCACTGGTGCGACGTGGTTCAAAACGCATTTTCACGACGTTGCAATTCTTATTAAAAATAAAAATTAAAAGCGAATTACTAATAAAAGGCACATAAGTTAAAACGTATTTTTGAAATCAGATAAAATCAAATACAACAGTTGAGCGACCGTGCTAGAACCACGGAACCCGGGAATGCCTAACACCTTCTCCCGGGTTAACAGAATTCCTTACTTAGGATTTTTGGTTCGCGGACTGTAATACAGAGTAAATTGATCCCGTTCCGACTGTCCTTTAAGTGGAAAAACTCCTTCACTGATTATTATTATATCCCTTTTTGGGGTGTAGTATTAAACTGTGGCACATTTACGTTTACGTGTATGTGCGGTGAGAAAGGAGGTGTGACAGCTCTGGCGACTCTGCTGGGGAAATCTAACCCAGAACTTCGGTTCAGGGTTTAAGAATTCGAGCTCAGTTAAAATTGCTGTTTTTGCTTATATCTGATTTCATTATATGTTTTGATTAATATGCTATATGTGTACCGCTTTGATATTACGTGAACTGTGTATATAAACTGTGCCGAAAACCCTTCTCTTCTCACCCCCGGGATGTGCTCACTGGTTGAGACTCCCTATTCTGTTAGTGTCATACCCTGAAATAATAAAGAGGCTCGGAAAGTTTCTAAGCCGGCTGGCCTTTTGGTTCCCGGAAAGGAGCTCCTTCCTCAGCCCGAGTTGTCCGCTCGGGTACACAGTCTAGATCGCATACCGAGGTTTTGAGCTTAGAATAACATAACTTCATGTCGGATCCCTAGTAGGAAACGCTTATTTGCATCATGTTGCATTTGACTTAGGGGACTCAACACAGGGGTTGGGTCCGTCTAGGACAGGCAACCTGAAATGAAAAGACCATCCTGCTACACCATGATTGTTTTAAGCAATTATTTGAACTTGCATGCTGACCGGCTTTTAAAAAACGAAAAAAAGAGGGAAATAGTGTAGAGAAATAGATACTTATTTTCAGAAAATACACAAATGTGTTTTGCCAACAAATTGATAAATTTCGTTTTCAAAATAGTTTGCTTTATTTTTGTCAAACAAAAAGAAAATGTGTGCGATTTTGTTTCCAAAAATAGTTTCTTTGTCGGTCAATCAAAGAAAAAATATAGTTTGAACCGAACTACGCAGGTTTGATTCTCGCCATTAGGTGGGATACGTAGGCAACCCTCATCGGGTCCAACCACCCCTTCAAAAAAATTAAGAAAAAAATGTCGAAGTTTTAGTTTTCAATAAAATCAAAGTAATGCTGTTTTTGAAAATAGCCGAATGTTCCGAAAGGACGCCGGAAGGATGTTTTTGCAAAAATAGCTGCTTTGAGTCATTTTAGATAATTTACGAGCATAGCCTTGAAATATTCCTTGTGGAAATGTTGCAAGGCCATAGCCGCAAAATCAAGTTCGGGTTCACACCCCTTTTGCAGAAATAACAAAAACAAAATGTGTCAAATTTTTGATTTTATTATAAATAAATCGGGTGATGTTATTCTTGTTTAAAATAAGCCGAATGTTCCCCAAAAGGACGCCAGAAGGCTATTTTTGCAAGAATAGCCACTTTGAGTCTTTGTAAATAATTTTTGGGCACAGCCTTGAAATATTCCCTCGTGGAAATATTGAAAGGCCGTATCCGCAAAATTAAGTTTGAGTCATCACTCAACTTTGCAAAAAAAACAACATATGGTTTTGCTGAAATGGCCACATTTGGCATTTAAACATTCTCAGTCTTGTGTTGGCCTGTGTCGGTGCTGAACGATGCCCCATAGGCCCCAGGATAAAAATTTTGAATTTGCATCTTCTTAAATAAATTTTGCAAAAAGAGCCACTTTGTCTAAATAAGCCATTACATGGCCAATTTATGAAAAATAGTCTTGTGTTGGTTTATGGTGATGCCGAACGATGCCCTATGAGCCACAGGATAAAAAAAAAATTCAAGTTTATCTTTCTTAAATAAATTTTGCAAAAATAGTCATTTTGTCAAATAAGCCATTATGTGGCCAATTTTGCAGAAATAGTCATAATTGACACCAAAAATATTCTTATTCTTGTAGAAATCTCCTACACAAGTTTGTAGTTGGAGTCGGCTTCTATAATTTTCCTTCAAAGAAAAAAAAATCAAAAAATCAAATAAACATCTCTTTATTTCTTGCATTAATTTGCAAGAACTACGCTCGGTCTGATTCATGCGGGGTCATGATACGTAGGCAATCTCCATAAGATTCGACCACAACTATATATGTATATATATAAAAAATAAATAAATAAATAAATAAATTGATAAGGACTGTCCGAGTCCATTCTAACATGTTTTGTCTTGAATTGTAAAGTAAGTAGAAGGTGGTTGGTTTGTGACAAGCGGACAACGCAAGATCCCCGAAAGATGGTACAGGAGGAAATAACCCAAAGATTGAAAAGCTTAGAACAGCGGTTGAAAAACACGCACGGGTTGGCAGGTCAAAAGAGTGTTGCTTTCAAAGATCTATGTTTGTTTCCCGATGTCCACTTGCCACCTGGTTTCAAGATTCCCAAATTTGAAAAGTACGATGGACATGGACACCTCATAGCCCATTTGAAAAGGTATTGCAATCAACTAAGGAGTCTGGGAAGAAATGAAGAATTGTTAATAGCTTACTTTGGGGAAAGCCTTACAGGAGTAGCCTCTGAATGGTTTTGGGATCAAGATGCATCTCGCTGGCACGTCTGGAACGACATGGCACAGGCCTTTGTCAAACAATTCCAATACAACATCGACATTGCCCCAGAACCGCATTTTTCTTTCAAATCTGAAGAAGAAATCAAGTGAAAGTTTCAGGGAATATGCCCTTAAATGGAGAGAGCAAGCGGCTCGTGCTGAGCCACCCATGGATGACCATGAGTTAATCACTGTCTTCCTTCAGTCTCAAGAGCCGGATTATTTTCAGAACATGATGTCTGCGGTTGGTCAATCCTTCTTGGATGTAATCAAAATGGGAGAAATGATAGAGAACGGTCTTAAGACAGGCAGAATTATAAGTCAAGCGGCTCTCAAGGCTGCAGCTCAGGCTGTCCAATTTGAATCTAGTGACACGAATGAGAGGGATGAAGAAGTCATGATGATATCAGGGTCAAGAAAAGGTTCCAGAAGAGTACCTCGACGGTATGCGATGTCTCGACAAGTTTTCCATAATTCCCTGAGCATTACTATCCACCTCCGAACCCACCATACCCAGTTGATCCACCCCAGTATGTTATTCAGCCATCAAATCATCCAAGAAAGCGAGCACGGGCATCACAAAATCTCTACCAGCCTATGCAAAATTTCCAAATACCTTATAACCCACTTCCAAACCAAGGGTATAGAAGGGAACCGAAGTTGAAGGATAATTTCACACCAATAGGAGTTTCTTATGCAAGCTTATTTGAGAAGTTAAAGCAACAGGACATGATTGCACCCATCCCTCCAAATCATGTGGACCCACGTGCAAGGAGCTTTGACCCATCTAAAAGGTGTGAATACCATTCCCATGCCCGGGGGCACAACATGGAAAGTTGTCGGGATTTGAAAAGGGAAATAGAAAGGATGATCCAAGAAAGATTGATTGTGATTCATAACAGGTGACACCCAGAATATCGCGCTGAATCCGTTACCTGCACCTGATGATACACACTTTCTGGCGGTGATGCCCGGTGACACGGAATATGAGAATCCACTCGGGAATTTGCCGACTGAAATGAGAGAAGGCCATAGTGGTTCTGATAATCAAATTCGTGGCTAAATGTCGGGCTTATCAATTGGAGAGTCATTTGTGGTGGCTTATTTTGTTGTCATTTCTATTTGTCCGAGTTATTTCAGAATGGTAAACCGAATGTTGTCTTGTGGCTCAAACCTTTTATCCTTGTATTTTTCTTTTGATCATAGTGTCTCATCTAAAGGGGTCTAGGTTCGTTCTAAGGGTTGTAACCCCGATTTTGTTTTTTGGTTGTTCGAGTCGTTGTTTTACAGGTTAATGCAATGACCTATTTTATATTATTTCTAGACATTTTCTGTTATTTAGTCCTCTCCTTCCTATAGTTCTTTTTCTGCTAGCTCTAGTGACATGACGTGCGCACATAGTTCTGCTCTGATCTTAAAAGTTAATCACAAAACCATTGGGAGGTGATCGAGATGTTTAAATGAAATAAGAACGGTTTGAGATTATTCGAAACCCGAGTCATGAGAAACTGGGGCAAGTAAAAGAAAACCGTAAAGGCAAGCTGCCAAAATTGACATGGGGTCGTTCATAATAATGAAAATGAGAGTGTTGCCCAACAGTGCTTTAAAGATATGACGAATATTAATTGTGTTGTTTACACTTGGCATGTTTTGAAGATTGGAATGACGAAAGCATTTTGTTCTGCTATCCAAACACTTTATCCATCGTCAACCCTTTGAGGCTTATTTTAAATTCTTTCATACCCCTCCTTCGGAATTTGTTGCAAAGACTAGAAACACAAGTTTGAAAGGCAAGAGAAGAAAGGGATAAAGAAAAAAGTAAAGAAAAAGAAAACAACAAAAAAAGATAAAGAAAAGAAAAAGAAAAATGTGTGAAAAAAAAAACTTGAAAAAGAGGAATTGGGAACTACGTTTGACCTGATTCCTCAAAGAGGATACGTAGGCGCTTCACAGCTCGGTCATAGTGTAAATAAAAATAAAAAATCCCCAAGCAAAAAACTGGGGCAACAAAAAGTCGTGTTTATAAAGGAAAATGTAGATTCCGAAGGTTGTAATTTTGAACCCACGTTATTCTGTTTTGAGCCTTTAATACCATCTCATGTTAGCCATATCCAAATCCACATTACGGTCCAAAGAAAGACCTTTCGACCAATCTTCAAAAGAGGCCAAGTCAGGCAAATGAGAGAAGTCTTATCAGAACATAACACTCTGATTCCTATCAGAAAAGACTCGGATCTGCAGCAGAAGAAATATGAGAGAATCTTAGCGGTAACACCCCCAATCCCCAGGTGAAGAGAAACACAAATGAGAGAGTCTTAGCGGTGAAAACCTTCACAGGCACCATAAGGCGATGAAAGCTGATAGAAAAACCGTAATGAGGGAGGCTTGATAGTGAAAACCCTCGGGCACTACAAACCGAACGAAGATTGGAAACCAGATAGGAAAACCCTAGGCGAAGATTACAAAAAGCGATTTAACGACGGAGGATAGGCTATATGTGCATGTCATGTCCATTAGAGTGGGTATCTACGTTTGATAGGTTTACTTTATAATTTTTCTTTTTAGAGAGTCATCTTCCTTTTCGTCTTTTATTCTGTTTCCTTTTATCTTTCTCCTTTTTATCGAAAATTCCCTAATAGAGTCTGTTTGCAAGAAATGACTGCAAAATTTTCCATCAGCTTTCCAATTACGCAAGACGGGATTTTGATTGGTACCCCCAAGTGGTATAAGTCAGGAGGGATCAAGCGCAAGGCCAGTGTCCAGAGGGATATTCCCCACCAATAGGAAAATGACAAGGGGATGGATTGGTGTCAATGAGGATATCTCAAGGAAGGTTAATGACTTCAAGGTCAAGGTCAAGGGGACTCAAAGGTCGGTAAATGCACATTCCTTAGATATGCCGCAAAAGAAAGGGAGATATCCCCTGCAGAAAGGTATTCCAGTGACAATGGTTCACCAGTAAAACATGCAAGGTCTTCACGCAGGGTCACTATCATAGGAATACGGGTGGTCGGGTGGTCAGTGGAAAACCACGTGGAAAGGTTCGCGAATAAAGAGTCGTCAAGGAAGGCGGGGAAGCAAGAAAGGAGAAAACTATCCCCAACATGAATATCATCAAATGATAACATCCCCGGCAGGGTCTGACAATGAAACGCAGAGCAGGGAAAGAAGAGGAGAACCATCCCCAGCAGGAGCACCACAACCAGCCACCACATTTTAAAACTAACTAATTTTTCTTTGATTTGAAACAGGAAAAAGAGGGGTTGTTGGCAGAAAAGCATGCCACGAAGAAGATTCTCAAACTGGGGCAGAAAATTTTCTCCCGTTGCGAAAATTTTCTCGAAACCAAATACCCGATTGGGGAAAGAAGCCGGATAACGCGAGGAAATGATCTTTGAACCCGGTTATCCCCAGCAGCGTTGAAAGAAAGAAAGCAACAAGCTGTGATAGAGGAAATTATACCCCCAGAAGACAGGACAAAATGAGGAAACTTGCGTTCAGAAAGGCAAGAGGCCGGTATCGTCCCCAGCAGTTCTCGGAAAAATGAAACACTGATTTCGAGATTTCCCCGGCAGCATTATATCCTACAAGTGTTGCAAGGGAGCAAAGAGTAAGTCCCGCAGGAGGTTTGGAAAGAGGAAAAAGGAACAGGGATTCCCCGACAGTGTAATCCCCAGCTGATGACATTTCGATCTCCAGCGATCTCGGGAGAGAACAAAGGGTTTGTGACAGAAGTACAAAAGGAGGGAATATAGAAAATCTTCCCAGTAGCATTATCCCCAGCAGGTAAGTAAACAATTCTAAAGATATCCCCAGTAGTCAGGAAGGAAAACAACACGACCCAGGAGGAAAGTAGTTCCAGAACAAGGTAATTTAGAAGAAAGGATGGTTTAAGACGCGATGCAGGAAGAAGAAAGTGGTACGGTGTCACGACCCAAATCCAGTCGTGATGGCGCCCAACAATCAAGCTGAAGAATGGAGTGGCGATTTATTTTGAAGTGGTAGTTGAAGTCAGGGAGCCAGCCTGAAGAATGGAGTGGCGATTTAGTTTTGAGTTGTAGTTGAAGTCGGGGAGCCCGCTTGAAGAATGGAGTGGCGATTAATTTTGAAGTTGTGGTTGAAGTCAGGGAGCCCGTCTGAAGAATGGAGTGGGGATGGAGTTAGTGAGTTGTAGTTGAAGTCAGGGAGCCCGCCTGAAGAATGGAGTGGCAATTTAGTTTTGAAGTTATAGTTGAAGTAAGGGAACCCGCCTGAAGAATGGAGTGGCGATTTAGTTTTGAAGTTATAGTTGAAGTCAGGGAGCCCGCCTGAAGAATGGAGGAGCGATTTGTTTTGAAGTTGTAGTTGAAGTCAGGGAGCCCGCCTGAAGAATGGAGTGGCGATTTATTTTGAAGTTGTAGTTGAAGTCAGGGAGCCCGCCTGAAGAATGGAGTGGCGATTTAGTTTGGAGTTGTAGTTGAAGTCAGGGAGCCCGCCCGAAGAATGGAGTGGCGATTTAGTTTTTGAAGTTATAGTTAAAGATAATTTAATAGGAAGTGAAAAACAACAATTAGAGGTTTTAGATGAAAGCAACAAGAAGAAGGAAGCAACAATTGGAAGATTTCAAGTAAGGCATCAATTTAGACCTAGTCTGAGGAATTATCTCCTAGCGTCAAAATCTTAGTCCGATGAATCTTTCTCCTAAGATATCAAAATCTCAGTCTGATGAATCTTTCTCCTGAGATCACAACAATTTAGACCTAGTCGGAGGAATTATCTCCTAGCGTCAAAATCTTAGTCTGAGGAATTATCTCCTAGCGTCAAAATCTTAGTCTGATGAATCTTTCTCCTAAGATATCAAAATCTCAGTCTGATGAATCTTTCTCCTGAGATCACAACAATTTAGACCTAGTCCGAGGAATTATCTCCTAGCGTCAAAGTCTTAGTCTGATGAATCTTTCTCCTAAGACGTCAAAAGTCTTAGTCTGATGAATCTTTTTCCTGAGATCACAACAATTTAGAACTAGTCTAAGGAATTATCTCCTAGCGTCAAAGTCTTAGTCCGATGAATCTTTCTCCTAAGACATCAAAATCTCAGTCCGATGAATCTTTCTCCTGAGATGGTAATCATTCGATCTATACATTTCAAGTTTTGGTAATCGGGTGCCCACTTGAAGAATGGAATGGCAATTTATATTCGAAGTTTGTTGTTGAAGTCAGATGCCCGCCTGAAGAAGGGAATGGCAATTTATGATTAGAATTTGTCGATAAAGTCAGAAGCCCGCCGGAAAAGTAGAACGGCGTCTCAGTTTCCAAGATTTGATAAGGATAGTGAACAATCGAAAAGTGATAGAGTTTAACGGAAATCCCCAGCATAAATCCAGGTTCATAATCGGAAGGAAGACAACAAGGATCAGAAAGATAGATTCAGACTTCGAAGCAGATCACAAGGAAGGGACCAATGATCGGAGTTCGGCAATCAAGATAGGCCGAAATAACAATTCTAAGAAGAGAAGAAGCATCAGAAGAAACAGCAAAGCCAGCAGGATGGCAAGGAACATGGCAAGATCAAGTTGAAAAGATAGATAAGAAGATGTGGTGTGCTCAAGACATGGCCGAGGTCACGAGCACTGCATACCTGGTCTTGATCCGAAAAGCATCACCTACAACTAGCAAGTATCAAGGTTCAAATTTAGAGTCCGCATGAAGCACCAACCAATACTCAAGATCAAGCTTCAGAAGACTTATAGATAGGAATCTTATAACTAGTAGCCGATAGGCTTAGTTAGTCTTTTTCATGTTGGATTTTTGATGTAATAGTAGGACCACGGACCGGAACCTCGATGGAACGAAACCTCTACGGAACGACACCTCGACTGGCTCTCCACCTCGGTATACCCCTTCTTCACTCACTTTCGAACTACACGTGGCCTGATTCCTTTATAGCCAAGGATATGTAGGCAGCTCAGATACAAGGGCTCGGTCACATTCCTTTCCTCTTAGTTTAGTCCCTCCGAATAAGGGTCGGGTCAAAAACACTTGTCTAGTCGTTCTTTGTCTGAAAACCCTTTGTGTTTTCAGTCAAAGAGGGGCAGCTGTAGATGCGTGATTTTTCCCCTACCCGAGATTTTTTATATTTTTAGCGTAAAATATTTAGTTTAGTTTTAATATAGCTATTTTAGCTAAATTTGACTCTTTTACTTTATTTTTACCTTAAAATGAAAAATAACAAAAATATAGTTTTATTAAGGTTTCGTAGTCATTTTAAACTTGAAAAATACAAAAATAGTACTTTATATTTTTATCTTTTTATAAAAACGAAAATAATAAAAAATAGTTTCATTAATATTTTGTAGTTATTTTAAACTTGAAAAATATAAAAAAATAGTTTTATTTTAATTATGAGTATTATGGTTATTTTGATTACCTAGGATTAATTAAATAACACCATTCTCGGTTCCGGACGAAGAATAATATTCGGGTTCAAACTACCCGGTTTTATAATTTTCGGACCTAGCCCGTAATAATCCGAGTCCACCACACGGGTAACACGGACAAAAATAACCCATACAACACACATGACACACACTACACTAAGGGGGACAATACATAATGGGATGGGGGAATAAGAAGAAAAAGACAAAAGAAAAAAACAAAGGGAAAAAGACAAAGGAAAAAAACAAAACAAGAAAAATAGCTTGATTTTAAAAAGAAAAAGAATATGCATATGAAGGGGGGACTCTCACGTGAAAAGGGAGGATTTTTGGAAGACTATCTTCTTCTTCATGAAGAAGATATAACCAACAGGACCTAGCCTCCTTTTCTGGATCTCCGTCAACCAGCCTCCCGCACAGCAGCAACACCAGCGAAAAACCAACAGTTCGCCACCTCCCTCCGACGTCCAGCCCTTCCCCGCCAGTGACATTGTTCGCCGGAAACCAGCGTCACTGTGTCTTCTTCTCTGTCGATTCCTACCGTACAACCCGTCGACCACCCAAAACTCCATAGCTACTGCTCCACAGCACCTTACCTCTAACCCATCAGTCCCCATCCAAACGACCCTTCACCTTGCTGTCACGCCTCACGACCACCCTCACCTTCCCGTCCAGCAACCTCACCACCCGTCGTCACCCTAAGCAGCGACCAACCAGCCTGTTTCATCTCCGACCAGCTGGAACAAGCAACAACCACAAACAACCCTCTATCTCCTTCTTCTTCAACTCGCCAGGAAAAACACCATCCTCAAACTCATCGAGGCCTGTTCAAGTCGTCATTTCTGTTTGTTGTTCGAAGTCGTCGATTGTCGCTTTAAGTCGGTAGGTCAGTCAGTGGTATTCCGTTCCTTGGGTTGTGATCCCGCTCGAGTTCGTCAAGGTCCGTTTCTCATTTTCTCTAGTTGATCTTTATTATCTATTTGTGTATGTTCATCTGAATGGATTAACGATTTCTGTTAACTTGAGCTCCAGCTATTTTCCTTGAAAGTATTGACAAAATGTTTTGTTGTCTTTTAACCATTGTTTGTGTGATTTGTTTATTTTAAAAATGATATATTATGCCCATTTACTTTACTTGTTTAACTCTGGTTCAAGCTTTAATTAACATTGGCATGGTGCAAGATTTCTTGATATATGGAATGGATGTGGACATAGGATTGATTTAAGTAAGTAGGAGATAAAATGGAAATAAGTTAAAGTTTTCTTTCTGTTGTTGAAATATTGGGACATGAGAATTGTTTTTTTTTAAGAAATAACTTTGATGGAATGTTTACATTGTGAACAGAAAGTGCTATTCAAAGATTTTCAAATTAAGTCTTAGGAACAGTACTGTTTTAATCTTAGGAAAACTTGTCGTCCTCGCATTCTTGTTTGTTTAACTGCCCCGTAGCCTACTTTAGGCTTGACCAATAACAAATAATCATGAGTACATGTACTTTTTCTTTTAATAAATTGAAGAGCGTCGTGCCAAATAAAATCTCAAAATACACGGCCCTCGTTTAGTTGGTCTTGAATGTTTGAATCGTTAGAATCCGAGGCGTGCCATTTAATTGAATTTCTATGGTCCTCGCAAAGTTAAAAACGCGTAGTTACTTTAGGCGCGTTATTTTAATAAAATTATCTTTTTAAAACTTGGAGGTACATTTCATGTAATCCAATTATAACGACTCTGGATCATCTCGGTGAATAAATTAGGATTTATTTTTAAAACAAATAAAGCAGAGAATTGTAGTTGCTTTTAGGCTTGCACTTTAAATAATAAATGAGACGAGCCTCGCCAAATAAAACGCACAAGTTGCGGGGCCCTCATAAATGTATATATAAAAATACTTAGATTTCGTGATGTGTCGTTTTAGCGAATTTCACGGCCTTCTCAAAATAATAACGCGTTAGTAGCTTTAGGCGCGTGTTTAATAATAATACATTCCTAAACTCGGGTGCACATTTATGTGACCCAAATCCAAGTCTCAACGGAGTCGAAATATGTTGACAACCATGGGTGCACTGGTGCGACGTGGTTCAAAACGCATTTTCACGACGTTGCAATTCTTATTAAAAATAAAAATTAAAAGCGAATTACTAATAAAAGGCACATAAGTTAAAATGTATTTTTGAAATCAGATAAAATCAAATACAACAGTTGAGCGACCGTGCTAGAACCACGGAACCCGGGAATGCCTAACACCTTCTCCCGGGTTAACAGAATTCCTTACTTAGGATTTTTGGTTCGCGGACTGTAATACAGAGTCAATCTTTTCCTCGATTCGGGATTTAATCGGTGACTTGGGACACCATAAATCTCCCAAGTGGCGACTCTGAATTAATTAAATAAATCCCGTTTCGATTGTCCTTTAATTGGAAAAAACTCCCTTGCGCCCACGCGGGTGCGCGCCAAAAGGAGGTGTGACAGCTCTGGCGACTCTGCTGGGGACTACACCCAGAACTTCGGTTCAGGGTTTAAGAATTCGAGCTCAGTTAAAATTGCTGTTTTTTCTTATATCTGATTTTATTATATGTTTTGATTAATGTGCTACATGTTTACCTCTTTGATATTACGTGAACTGTGTATATAAACTGTGCCGAAAACCCTTCTCTTCTCACCCCGGGGATGTGCTCACTGGTTGAGACTCCCTATTCTGTTAGTGTCATACCCCGAAATAATAAAGAGGCTCGGAAAGTTTCTAAGCCGGCCGGCCTTTTGGTTCCCGGAAAGGAGCTCCTTCCTCAGCCCGAGTTGTCCGTCTGGGTACACTCTCTAGATCACATACCGAGGTTTTGAGCATAGAATAACATAACTTCATGCCGGATCCCTAGTAGGAAACGCTTATTTGCATCACGTTGCATTTGACTTAGGGGACTCAACACAGGGGTTGGGTCCGTCTAGGACAGGCAACCTGAAATGAAAAGACCATCCTGCAACATCATGATTGTTTTAAGCAGTTATTTGAACTTGCATGCTGACCGGCTTTTAAACACTGAAAAAAAAACGAAAAAAAAGAGGGAAATAGTGTAGAGAAATAGATACTTATTTTCAGAAAATACACAAATGTGTTTTGCCAACAAATTGATAAATTTCGTTTTCAAAATAGTTTGCTTTATTTTTGTCAAACAAAAAGAAAATGTGTGCGATTTTGTTTCCAAAAATAGTTTCTTTGTCGGTCAATCAAAGAAAAAATATAGTTTGAACCGAACTACGCAGGTTTGATTCTCGCCATTAGGTGGGATACGTAGGCAACCCTCATCGGGTCCAACCACCCCTTCAAAAAAATTAAGAAAAAAATGTCGAAGTTTTAGTTTTCAATAAAATCAAAGTAATGCTGTTTTTGAAAATAGCCGA
The DNA here is from genome assembly GCA_032618575.1 of Nicotiana noctiflora. Lineage (NCBI taxonomy): Eukaryota > Viridiplantae > Streptophyta > Magnoliopsida > Solanales > Solanaceae > Nicotiana > Nicotiana noctiflora. The sequence continues at coordinate 27,387 of JASVEL010006560.1, read as the reverse complement.
ATGTTCCGAAAGGACACCGGAAGGCTGTTTTTGCAAAAATAGCCGCTTTGAGTCATTTTAGATAATTTACGAGCATAGCCTTGAAATATTCCTTGTGGAAATGTTGCAAGGCCATAGCCGCAAAATCAAGTTCGGGTTCACACCCCTTTTGCAAAAATAACCAAAAAAATGTGTCAAACATTTGATTTTATTATAAATAAATCGGGTGATGCTATTCTTGTTTAAAATAAGCCGAATGTTCCCCAAAAGGACGCCGGAAGGCTATTTTTGCAAGAATAGCCACTTTGAGTCTTTGTAAATAATTTTTGGGCACAACCTTGAAATATTCCCTCGTGGAAATATTGAAAGGCCGTATCCGCACAATTAAGTTTGAGTCATCACTCAACTTTGCAAAAAAAACAACATATGGTTTTGCTGAAATGGCCACATTTGGCATTTAAACATTCTCAGTCTTGTGTTGGCCTGTGTCGGTGCTGAACGATGCCCCATAGGCCCCAGGATAAAAATTTTGAATTTGCATCTTCTTAAATAAATTTTGCAAAAAGAGCCACTTTGTCTAAATAAGCCATTACATGGCCAATTTATGAAAAATAGTCTTGTGTTGGTTTATGGTGATGCCGAACGATGCCCTATGAGCCACAGGATAAAAAAAAAATTCAAGTTTATCTTTCTTAAATAAATTTTGCAAAAATAGTCATTTTGTCAAATAAGCCATTATGTGGCCAATTTTGCAGAAATAGTCATAATTGACACCAAAAATATTCTTATTCTTGTAGAAATCTCCTACACAAGTTTGTAGTTGGAGTCGGCTTCTATAATTTTCCTTCAAAGAAAAAAAAATCAAAAAAAAATTCAAATAAACATTTCTTTATTTCTTGCATTAATTTAGAACTACGCTCGGTCTGATTCATGCGGGGTCATGATACATAAGATTCGACCACAATTGTATATGTATATATATAATATAAAATAAAAAAAAATAAATAAATAAATAAATTGATAAGGACTGTCCGAGTCCATTCTAACATGTTTTGTCTTGAATTGTAAAGTAAGTAGAAGGTGGTTGGTTTGTGACAAGCGGACAATGCAAGATCCCCGAAAGATGGTACAGGAGGAAATAACCCAAAGATTGAAAAGCTTAGAACAGCGGTTGAAAAACACGCACGGGTTGGCAGGTCAAAAGAGTGTTGCTTTCAAAGATCTATGTTTGTTTCCCGATGTCCACTTGCCACATGGTTTCAAGATTCCCAAATTTGAAAAGTACGATGGACATGGACACCCCATAGCCCATTTGAAAAGGTATTGCAATCAACTAAGGAGTCTCGGAAGAAATGAAGAATTGTTAATAGCTTACTTTGGGGAAAGCCTTACAGGAGTAGCCTCTGAATGGTTTTGGGATCAAGATGCATCTCGCTGGCACGTCTGGAACGACATGGCATAGGCCTTTGTCAAACAATTCCAATACAACATCGACATTGCCCCAAACCGCATTTTTCTTTCAAATCTGAAGAAGAAATCAAGTGAAAGTTTCAGGGAATATGCCCTTAAATGGAGAGAGCAAGCGGCTCGTGCTGAGCCACCCATGGATGACCATGAGTTAATCACTGTCTTCCTTCAGGCTCAAGAGCCGGATTATTTTCAGAACATGATGTTTGCGGTTGGTCAATCCTTCTTGGATGTAATCAAAATGGGAGAAATGGTAGAGAACGGTCTTAAGACAGGCAGAATTATAAGTCAAGCGGCTCTCAAGGCTGCAGCTCAGGCTGTCTAATTTGAATCTAGTGACACGAATGAGAGGGATGAAGAAGTCATGATGATATCAGGGTCAAGAAAAGGTTCCAGAAGAACACCTCGACGGTATGCGATGTCTCGACAGGTTTTCCATAACTCCCCTGAGCATTACTATCCACCTCCGAACCCACCATACTAAGTTGATCCACCCCGGTATGTTATTCAGCCATCAAATCATCCAAGAAAGCGAGCACGGGCATCACAAAATCTCTACCAGCCTCTGCAAAATTTCCAAATACCTTATAACCCACTTCCAAACCAAGGGTATAGAAGGAAACCGAAGTTGAAGGATAATTTCACACCAATAGGAGTTTCTTATGCAAGCTTATTTGAGAAGTTAAAGCAACAGGACATGATTGCACCCATCCCTCCAAATCATGTGGACCCACGTGCAAGGAGCTTTGACCCATCTAAAAGGTGTGAATACCATTCCCATGCCCGGGGGCACAACATGGAAAGTTGTCGGGATTTGAAAAGGGAAATAGAAAGGATGATCCAAGAAAGATTGATTGTGATTCATAACAGTGACACACAGAATATCGCGCTGAATCCGTTACCTGCACCTGATGATACACACTTTCTGGTGGTGATGCCTGGTGACACGGAATATGAGAATCCACTCGGGAATTTGCCGACTGAAATGAGAGAAGGCCATAGTGGTTCTGATAATCAAATTCGTGGCTAAATGTCAAGCTTATCAATTGGAGAGTCATTTGTGGTGGCTTATTTTGTTGTCATTTCTATTTGTTCGAGTTATTTCTGAATGGTAATCCGAATGTTGTCTGGTGGCTGAAACCTTTTATCTTTGTATTTTTCTTTTGATCATAGTGTCTCATCTAAAGGGGTCTAGGTTCGTTCTAAGGGTTGTAACCCCGGTTTTGTTTTTTTGGTTGTTCGAGTCGTTGTTTTATCGGTTAATGCAATGACCTATTTTATATTATTTCTAGACATTTTCTGTTATTTAGTCCTCTCCTTCCTATAGTTCTTTTTCTGCTAGCTCTAGTGACATGACGTGCGCGCATAGTTCTGGCCTGATCTTAAAAGTTAATCACAAAACCATTGGGAGGTGATCGAGATATTTAAATTATATAAGAACGGTTTGAGATTATTCGAAGCCCGAGTCATGATAAACTGGGGCAAGTAAAAGGAAACTGTTAAAGGCAAGCTGGCCAAAATTGACATGGGGTCGTTCATAATAATGAAAATGAGAGTGTTGCCCAACAGTACTTTAATGATATGACGAATATTAATTGTGTTGTTTACACTTGGCATGTTTTGAAGATTGGAATGACGAAGGCATTTTGTTCTGCTATCCAAATACTTTATCCATCGTCAACCCTTTGAGCATTATTTTAAATTCTTTCATACCCCTCCTTCGGAATTAGTTGCAAAGACTAGAAACACAAGTTTGAAAGGCAAGAGAAGAAAGGGATAAAGAAAAAAGTAAAGAAAAAGAAAACAACAAAAAAAGATAAAGAAAAGAAAAAGAAAAATGTGTGAAAAACAAAAGAAACTTGAAAAAGAGGAATTGGGAACTACGTTTGACCTGATTCTTCAGAGAGGATACGTAGGCGCTTCACAGCTCGGTCATAGTGTAAATAAAAATAAAAAATCCCCAAGCATAAAACTGGGGCAACAAAATGTCGTGTTTATAAAGGAAAATGTAGATTTCGAAGGTTGTAATTTTGAACCCACGTTGTTCTGTTTTGATCCTTTAATACCATCTCATGTTAGCCCTATCAAAATCCACATTACGGTCCAAAGAAAGACCTTTCGACCAATCTTCAAAAGAGGCCAAGTCAGGCAAATGAGAGAAGTCTTATCAGAACATAACACTCTGATTCCTATCAGAAAAGACTTGGATCCGCAGCAGAAGAAATATGAGAGAATCTTAGCGGTAACACCCCCAATCCCCAGGTGAAGAGAAACACAAATGAGAGAGTCTTAGCGGTGAAAACCTTCACAGGCACCATAAGGCGATGAAAGCTGATAGAAAAACCGTAATGAGGGAGGCTTGATAGTGAAAACCCTCGGGCACTACAAACCGAACGAAGATTGGAAACCAGATGGGAAAACCCTAGGTGAACATTACAAAAAGCGGTTTAACGACGGAGGATAGGCTATATGTGCATGTCATGTCCATTAGAGTGGGTATCCACGTTTGATAGGTTTACATTATAATTTTTCTTTTTAGAGAGTCATCTTCCTTTTCGTCTTTTATTCCGTTTCCTTTTATCTTTCTCCTTTTTATCGAAAATTCCCCAATAGAGTCTGTTTGCAAGAAATGACTGCAAAATTTTCCATCAGCTTTCCAATTACGCAAGACGGGATTTTGATTGGTACCCCCAAGTGGTATAAGTCAGGAGGGATCAAGCGCAAGGCCAGTGTCCAGAGGGATATTCCCCACCAATAGGAAAATGACAAGGGGATGGATTGGTGTCAATGAGGATATCTCAAGGAAGGTTAATGACTTCAAGGTCAAGGTCAATGGGACTCAAAGGTCGGTAAATGCACATTCCTTAGATATGCCGCAAAAGAAAGGGAGATATCCCCTGCAGAAAGGTATTCCAGTGACAATGGTTCACCAGTAAAACATGCAAGGTCTTCACGCAGGGTCACTATCATAGGAATTCGGGTGGTCGGGATACCAGTGGAAAACCACGTGGAAAGGCTCATGAATAAAGAATCGTCAAGGAAGGCGAGGAAGCAAGAAAGAAGAAAACTATCCCCGGCATGAATATCATCAAATGATAACATCCCCGGCAGGGTCTGACAATGAAACGCAGAGCAGGGAAAGAGGAGAAGAACCATCCCCAGCAGGAGTACCACAACCAACCACCACATTTTAAAACTAACCAATTTTTCTTTGATTTGAAACAGGAAAAAGGGTTGTTGGTAGAAAAGCATGCCACGAAGAAGATTCTTAAACTGAGGCAGAAAATTTTCTCCCGTTGCGAAAATTTTCTCGAAACCAAATACCCGATTGGGGAAAGAAGCCGGATAACGCGAGGAAATGATCTTTGAACCCGATTATCCCCAGCAGCTTTGAAAGAAAGAAAGAAAACAACAAGTTGTGATTATACCCCCAGTAGACAGGACAAAATGAGGAAACTTGTGTTCAGAAAGGCAAGAGGCCGGTATCATCCCCAGCAGTTCTTGGAAAAATGAAACACTGATTTCGAGATTTCCCCAGCAGCATTATATCCTACAAGTTTTGCAAGGGAGCAAAGCGCGAGTCCTGAAGGAGGTTTGGAAAGAGAAAAAAAGAATAGGGATTCCCCGACAGTGTAATCCCTAGCTGATGACATTTCAATCCACAGTGATCTCGGGAGAGAACCAAAGTTTTGAAGAAAATGGAGAGGGAGGGAATAGAGAAAATCTTCCCAGCGGCATTATCCCCATCAGGTAAGTAACTAATTCTAAAGATGTCCCCAATAGTCAAGAGGAAAATAACACGACCCCGTAGGAAAACAATTCCGAAACAAGGTAATTCAGAAGAAAGGATGGCCCAAGAGATGATGCACCAACAGGCCTACGCCTCTCAAAATACTCCCACCACTCGACTCAAGAATCCCTGTTATACGGAGCATATACTCACACTTGTCTAGAAAACAATGGGAATCCTCGCCCTCAGCACAATTGAATTCCTGAGGCTGGAGCCTACCAAAACTCTCAAGATGATGTTACTCATCATCTGGCATAGTTGGAACCACGAAGTCCTGAACTGGTGCAACCGACTGAGCTGGAAGTACTCAGCGTCTGAAATCACTATACTACATGCTCAGATGTACGAGTAGTGAGGTCTGATTACCTCCCTCGGTCTTTGAATTAGCTGCTACTGTGTTAGCTAAAACTGCCTGAGCCAGGCCAGTGCAAACTGATAAGATATGTGCCAAGGCCTCCTGAAGACCCTGGTGCCTAAACAAGTGCTGCTAGAGTGTCCACAGCTGCAGCCTGATCTTGAGCTGGGGCAATTGATGGATCAACAGGTGCTACCCTAGCTGTTATGCCTTTACCACGACCACGATTACATCCACGACCACTGATGGTCTCAGTGGGTGGTACTGGTGGTCGTCCGCTATGTCCGGTAGCTCGTGTCCTCACCATCTATGAGAGAATAGAATAATAGAAGTTTAGTTATCAGTTTGACAAGGCCGCTCGACAAGAATTTCAAGAATGTGAAGTTTTCCTAAAGGTTATGCAACCTCTCGAGGATAAATACAGACATCTCCGTATCGATCTGCAAGACTCTACTAAACTGGCTCATGACTCGCCAGACCAAGTAACCTAGGCTATGATATCAACTTGTCACGACTCCAACCCCGATCGTGATGGCGTCTAACACACTGCTAGGCAAGCCCGACCAATTTAACAACCATTTAACCATTTCTATACAGTTCATAATTAATTAGCACATACAAATTACTAAGTCATAATAAAGGAAATCTGAAATATAGTTAAAACATGCGGAATCCCAACTAACAATACTACTACATAGCCCGAAGAATCCGGTGTCACAAGTCTGAGCCTCTAATACAAAAGTATCAACCTACTACATATTGTTCTAAAGAAGTACGTAATGAAGCAAATGGGTAAATGGAAGATTAGGGGTGCGGATGTCATGCAGCTACCTTGATGCTCCCGGATATGTGTTGCCCAACTAGAAGTCCTTAACAGTCTCAGATGCACCTGGATATGCACGCAAGGTGCAGGGAGTAATGTGAGTACTCCGACCCAATGAGTAATAAACATAAATAAAGGCTGAGATTAAGAAATCCTAGATAGACACATTGTAATCTATAAATGCATCAATTTAAACCAAGTAGTATAAAACCAGTAAACCAATGAAAATAAATTATGGAAATGCTGCAACAGATAAGCAAATGAATGACAGTCATATAAGAAATGCAACACATAGTACAATACTCTCCAGTACCCGTTGCGGCATGTAGGCCGCTCCATATATTTATCATCAACGGCGGTCACTGAAGGTGTGCAGACTCCGAGAGGGACTCCTTATGGTCCAAGAGCAATATCAAGCCATCTCGTGTCATCAACTAGGCCCTCGGCCTCGTATCAATATCAATATAATACTGTTGCGGTGCTCAGCCCGATCCTATACTTAGTCCAGAATCGCATAAATCCTCGGCAATAATAAAATAGTAGTTCTCAGCCCAAAGCACCATTAGAAATATCATTTAAGTTTCAAATCTTAGTAAAAGTGACTGAGTTTGAAAAAAAGTTTTTAACAATTGGGCTGAGTCTAAGTATCATGTCAAAATAGTGGGAAAACAAAAATAACAACCCTTGAAGGGCCCAAACCGTTGGCACGAAAACCAAATATGACAATTTATACAAATAATGATGATATCAAGTAAGTTCCAATCAAATACACGGCAAAAACATCACTTGGGATGAACCAAGTCACAATCCCCAATAGTAACGGCCTCGCGCTCATCATCAAGCGCGTGTCTCACCTCAAAATAGCACTACGATGTGCAAATCCGGTGTTTCAAACTCTCAGGACATCATTTACATTCATTACTCACCTCAAGCCGGTTAAAACACTAGCTCAATATGCTCTTGCCTAATCAGCCTCCTCGAGCATTGAATATTACCAAAACCACAACCAATACGTCACGATATGCCAAAGGGACAATATCCAATCGAAAACAATCGAAAAATATTATAAATTCTGAAATATGCAAAACTCGAGCCCATGGCCCATTTCTCTAATCTCAAAAGTTCTTACACTAATGGGTTTCTTATCTCGCCACGAGTCTATACATATACAGAACACCAAAATCGGAGTCTAAATAACCCCTTAAATCCCAAACTTTTGCTCTCTTAAGTTCAAGCCCTAAACCACCATTTTTGTCCATTAATTTCATAAGTTTTCAGCCCTAATCCATGTATTTGATCCATAAAATCGTGTTTTAAGTCCAAAAATCCTTACCTTATCGAAGCTCCTAGAAAATCCTCTTCAAAATCGCCCACAAATCTCCAAGTCCGAAGTTTGAATGAGAAACCCTTCAAAAATTTGCGAAGATGAACTTTAATATCTCTGCCCATGCAAAACCGCATTTGCGGTAAAAATCCCACTTCTGCGGCCCAAAGCTCTGCTTCTGCGAAAATTCACTAAGGGGCAAAACTCCGCTTCTGCGACCAAACGTTCGCATCTGTGACCCCGCAGATGTAGTCCCCAATTTCGCACATGCGATACTTCTCGCTTATGTGACTTCCTCCTCGCTCCTACGATACCGCTTCTGCGGTCCCAATTCCGTAGAAGCGAAAATACTAGAAGCAACAGCAAATATCCAATTTCACAAGTTCAAAACATCCCGTTAACCATCCGAAATTACCCCGAGGCCCCCGGGACCTCAACCAAAAGTACCAACACATCTTATAAAATCATTCAAACTCATTCCAATCACTAAAACACCTCAAAAATACCAAAACCATCAAATTACATCGAATTCAAGCCTAAGTTCTTCTGAAACTTCTGAAACACGCATTCGATAAAAAACTTCACCAAACCACCTCCGAACGACTTGAAATTTTACACACACATCCCAAATCACTTAACGAAGCATACAACAACTCTCGAAATTCCATTTCGATATTCGGATCAAAATCTCATCTATCAACCAGAATTCGCCAAAATACTAACTTCGTCAATTCAACCTTAATTTTACACCGGACCTCCAAAACCGCTTTCGATCACACTTCTAAGTCACAAATTATCCCTCGAAGCTAACCGAATCATCGAAAATCACATCTGAGCCCTCTGACACTTAAGTCAATGACCGATTGACTTTTCTAAACTAAGCCTCCCTTAAAGAGAGTAAATGTCTAATTTTCTTCAAAAATCAATCCAAACTAACCCATCGCATACGACAATGATAACAAAGCATAAAGAAGTATAAACAGGGGAAAACGAGATGGTAACCCATGAGACGACGGATCGGGACGTGACAAATATCAATGCTTATTTCGACGTGCAACCCGATACCATTCAATATTACCAATAACTATTGTGGTGCACAACCCGATCTCAAACATTAATAATATAATGAGCGTTTACAACCACTACGATGTAATTCGAATAAAACACAATAAAAGAATTACACAATCAAGGACATAAAGCATGTAAAAGTAGCTATCTAGTAACACACAAGGTCAATAAGAAAGTAAAGACAGTTGATAAATAGAGATACGAATACACAAAAATAATTAGCAATTAAGGCATGTAACAGATAAAGACATTAATTAATAAGTTAAGGCAAGTAACAATTAAAGAATTCAACAAGTAATAACATGGGTCAAATGAAGACATGGAATAATTGAAAATAACAAAATAAATATCCCAATCCACATGCTTTAATCCAATGACAGCGTATATATACTCGCTGCCTCGTATATACGCTATTTTTCACATAAATTCACATAACAAATAGACAAAAAAGTCCTAATTCCCCCAAATCAAAGTTAGACACGGCACTTACCTTACTATCCAACTAAATTAATTAATCAATCAACCATGGGCTTTCCTTTCAAACAAGCCTCCGAACAAAACGAATCTAGCCAATTATCGATCAAACAATTTAAAATAACCTTTTAAAACTACTCACGAAAAAAAAAGTTCAAGCTTTGATGAAATTGAAAAGTTCAACCCCGGGCCTGCTTGGTCACAATCTGAGATCCATACCAATATCCGATTATTCATTCACCCCGAGCACTGTTATTCAATTTGTTTCGAAATTTGACCTCAATTTGAGGTTTAAATCTCAATTTTACCAAATGCCTAATTTTACCATGAAAATCCTAGATTTGATGTTAAAAACTGATAAAAAGTAATGAGAAATTGAAATAAAGTAGATTAGAGATGCTTCCCAATGAATTTAGGAAGAAAAATTCTTCAAAAATCACCTTTAGAGTGTCTGGGTTGAGAAATAGTGTAGTATGAGTTAAGTCCCGATTTATCCCTCGTTTACCTAGCTGCACACGTCACATTTGCAATGTCTTCTTCACAATGCCCACAAATGTAAAACACTGATTGTAAATGCAATCAGTGCATCAGGCCACCCAACATTGCAAATGCGACAAAATCCTTGCAAATGCGATCTGTCCACTAACGGCAAACACGAAGCTAAGCTTCGCATTTGCAAAGCTGCCTGCTCCCAACTCCAAGTCGCAAATGCATACTCCCAAAGTCCACAAAAATGATCAAATATTTGCAAATGCGAAGTACCAACCCACAAATCCCTTATTGCAAATGCGATAATTGGACCGCAAAAGCGAGCTCGCAAATGCGAGATTTTCAGATGCACCAGTGATTCAAAATTCAATAGAACTCTTTTGTAACACATCCGAAACTCACCGGAGCCTCTCGGATTCCAAATCGAACATGCACACAAGTGTAACCATCAGAATAATATCAAATAATATGAATCGATCATTAATGTGATTTTCAGCTTAAAAACTCATTTTCAAATTTTCACATAACGCACCGAAATGCGCTTAGGTCATTCCGGTCCCCAATAAGACATGCGTACATGTCCAAAAGTATCATACGAATATACCAAAATCGTCAAAATACCGATCGAAGGTCATTTACCAAGAATGTTGACAATAGTCAACTTAAGTTTCATTTTTTGTATTTTGAGACATCTATTAGCTATCTTTACATTATTTTGATACTTCTAATACTTATATGACCTCACCGAAAAGAGATTATAGTTGCTAATGGAGTTGAGGTTGCCAAATTTTGAGGCAACGATATTAATTTATGCGAAATTACTCCACATATAATTCCCTGAATCGCATTTTCTAAATGAACTAGAGCCAATTTTTCGAAATAATTTCGCAAGGATCTATAACAGAACAAATACATTTATTTTTAAAATTATTTATATGGCCGAGTGCACCCATCACAGAATTTAGCCCTAGTTCACCTGTTAGTGTACTTCATCATTTAGTTAGCTCCATCATGATGTATGTCTCTTATGAGTTAGTAACTTTAGTAGCGATAAGACGAGGTGATTGATGCATCAAATCACGTGAATCAAACATTCAACCCATGATCCAATGCCGGATTCACATTTGAGTGAGCAAACTCATAACCCCACAGCTTAACATTTCTCAAGTAGTAGCATTTTTCATGTTATCTTCTTTAGTATTCATATCCCACATGCTTTACTCGTATACAATTTTATACTCATATTGCTTTGTATTACTTAAGTATGCATTATCAAGCAATTTTTAAAGACTTGTCCGAGGGTTAAGTTCGAAGATCGAGCGGATGATCTTGTCGGGTCCTTTTTATTCACAATTAATGCATGTGTGCAGGGCGGCTCGATATATTTTGTGGCCTAAAGCCAAATATTAATATGAGGCATTTTTTTCTATAATTTCTATCCTAATTCAATATATTTTAAAGAAAAAAAAAGAATTAATCCAAATAGCCATCTACTTAATCTCTTAAATTAAAAATAGACGGCGGATGCATATTATATATAATATGTATAAATGTATATTGCCGATGTATAAACTATATTAACTAAAAGGTAAATGTTGAATCTGACAGACTATTTGCGTAACAATCCCATATATCAAATTCCTTGCAATTAGTAACTACTATTGAAATATGAGGCACTAAAAATTGGGGGTTTAAGGCACTTGCCTTAGTGGCTTAGTGGATGATCAAGCAGCTGAACTTATCTTAGCCATTACTACTTTTCCCGAGGCAATATTAGCTCTATCTTTATGTTTGGTTTAGACCTTGGTTTTTTAGCCGCGTCTTGTACTTCGTACTCATATTCTAGTACTCCATAACTAAGCTTTTCATTGGGTTGTACCAGATATTTTTGATATTATACTTTGTTTTCACATCTTTATTTATACTAGCTCGATCCAATTATGTATACACAATTTTGTAAATTAATATCAATATTATTAAAATAAAGATAATATTATTAAAATAGAGATTTGAGAGAAAAATTATACATCAAATATAAGTTTGGATATATAATCAATGTGTATCATCACTTGATTTTACAGATTTAGTAGTATTCCATCTTGTCTATTTTTTCCAATTTCAGTATGAGTTAGTTTGGTGGGTTTGCTTAATGGGTACTGACTTATTAGATACCTTGTCATGACCAAATTCCAGATTTGGATCATAATATTTAAAAAACTGACAATAAATGTAACCTTGATCCATGACAAGAATAAAAAATAAAGAAAGGAAGGAAAAAAGAAAATACAAACAGAGGTGGAGGAATTATGGGGGAAAAACCCTGGCAGCAGTTGAAAGTGCCCGCATTTAACTTAGCGACTTCCAGCTAATGATAAAACTACGCTCTAATTACATTCATACCGCAAGACATACAGCTAATTATACTCTTGCACTTTGCCAATTCCACATCTCACCCTCTCTCTCTCTCTCTCACACACACACACACTGAGAGACAGATTACAAACACTTTTCTTTTTTTGCATTTTTCAAATGGAGAAAGGACAAATTCAGAGTTAGCTTAGTTGAATACTACATTTTGTGCTGTAATCCCATGTATCAATAGCATCAACTTCGAAACATCTCCATCACATAACAATAGATGTCGGCGATCTACAGTCCATCTCGGAGCCCGGCCAGCTCCAGGTTGCCTTTGGGAGGCGGAGGAGCTTCCAGATTGAGATCTTCTTCGCTTAAGAAGCCACCTGAGCCACTTCGCAGAGCTGTCGCTGATTGTCTCTCTTCTTCTTCTCCTGCTCACCATGGGACCCCCTCCGCCACTGCCTCCGAAGCTTCTCGAACGCTTCGGGTCAGTCTCTCGATTCTCTTTTTACACTATTGAATCTAGGGTTTACTGTACTAGTTTTCATTCCTACTTTTTGATACAATTGAAGGTTTTGTACCTGCATTTTTATTTAAAGCTCGAGTTTCCCTTTTACGTTTGCTGATGTAATGAGTAGTTGCGTCTTAATCTAGGAAATTGGGTGCGGAATGTGTAGGACTTTTGGATTTATGATGTTGTTTAGTGTAATATAGTCATTTAGTTAGCATGTTTTTAAGATGGGGGATTCAGCTGCAGTCTTTCTGGGTATTGGAAAAGGAGACAAACAAAGACAAAAACTTATAACCTGCAAAAGATCAAAAGAGCAAGTGTGAGGTTTGGATGCTAGCTTTATTTTGAAAAGCTTTAACTAATTTCGCCAATTCGACTAATAATTTTGTAAGCAAAAAGAACCGTTCCCAACTTATTGGATTAAAAAATACATGAAGATAATCTTATCATGACATACAATCTGTGTGTTCAGACTGATATAGAAACTCTAGCCATGACGGCAAATATCGAAACAGTTTCTCAGTTGAAATGCATCTATTTTATTTCATACTCAATTGAAGACTTTGCAGCTACCCTAAAACTTAGAAGCTATCATATTTGGGCATTCTATAAAGCCTATATGGTCAAAGGTTTTTCGTGTCGGAATGTTGAGGATAATCCCTCCTTATATGTTGTCGCATCCAATTCCTGACATGCTATTTATGTTTCCATAGTTATGCTTTTATTTAGTAACTGAATTAATGGGACTCGAACCAGTTAAAAGGTAAGTGCTACATTTTTACAAGTGAACTATCACATTATGAATTTTAATGGTGGAATGAATAATAGTTGAGTTATCACATATGCTGTTTTTCTTGCCACAAACCTTAACAAGAAAAGTAAATAACTTGTCTAAGCAGGGGATTTTTTCTTTTTAGTAGGAGTCATTTGAATTGAAACTTAAGTGGTTACTGGATTATGGTGTACTAGCTCTTTTAGCATAATTGCATTGGTAAAGATGCACACTGTTTGGCATATGTCCTTCTATATTATGGTAATCATGTAGTATGGATTCATTGAAATCCTATGGACCAGCACTTGATGTTTCTAAAATTGTAAAATCAGATGAGAAATTGCATTCATTATATGAGCTTATCTTTTTACAGGAATATCTGGCAGCATATCCAACCACTGACTTGGCTTATGTTGTTATTTTGGATCATACAATAGCAGAGCGCGAACGCAGGTATACAATACTTTGTTGATAGATGCAATGGTACAGTAACATGCCTCTGTAGTTCAAAGCAGTATACTTCTGTATCTGTCTTATGCTGCCATAACTTTGCTGAATCTTTTCTGTGCTGAATTTCAAATTTGAGCTAATTGCCATTCTTTTGATTATAAATTTATCAAGGGACAGGCATTATCTAATTCTTTTCATGTTGATTTAGAACTGATTATAAGAGGTTTCTGATGAGTGTTTCTTTTATGTCTTATCTTCTGGTATGGTAGCATGTATATGAGCACTTGTTGAGATGAAGTTAAATCAGTACAAATCCTTTCTCATGAGAAATATGTAAAGAATGCAACATGTACCATGCAACTTTGATTGGCACTATGGGACAGTGATGTCAAATTTTTGTAAGGGAAAAGTAGGACTTTTGATAGGGTAAGTTAATGCAATATCATAGGCAAATTCCTATAAACAAAAAATGAAATAGCACAAGCTCATAAGTTGATGCGTGCGTCTAGTTATCCACTAAATGCATGCCTGATGTTCTCTTGCAGGAAGAAAAGAGAAACATTACCTTCTCGTGGCGTGCCTAAAAAGCATATTATGTTAAGAATTTAAATGCATTTCCATTATTAGCTTTTGCAATTTGATCCAAAGCCTAGAAAAGCAAACCCAGTAGAAAGTTTAGGAGTATCTACCCTTTCTGGACTGGATTTTGATAGTATCTTAATTCTGAGTGTGAAATTGGTGATATTCTTCAATCGAACTGCGTTGCCCTGTAATTTATTTTGTTCATTTTTGATAAGCGTCATTGCACTATATTGTTTAGTTCAAAATTGCTACGCTTTTCTATTACTACCTGATTTACAACCTACATGGCTTATGAATCTTAAAACACAGTAACATTGACCTCGCACAATATGTTTTTGGTGTCATACTAATTTCCAATTCTTTTTCCGTAGAAGTCTTTAGTTTTTAATAGATGAAGGTCACAAACAAGTTGTCAAAGTTGATCACCATCTATTTAGAGGTATTTGGCCGAATCTAATAACTACTCCTTTAGTGTTTGATTTTTAATCCTAGTTAATATCTTGAGTTACCACGGATGAACATCGTAAACCTGAACATACAACCAAATATACCCAAATCCGTATGGAATATGAGCAGTTTCATTACCGTTGAAATTACTACACTCTTCTATTACTGCCTGATTTACAACCTACATGGCTTATGAAACTTAGCTACACAATAATATTGACTGAGCACAGTATGTTTTTGGTGTCATACTAATTTCCAATTCCTTTTCCAGAGCAGTATTTAGTTTTAAAAGAAGGAGGTATAAACAAGTTGTGAAAGTTGATCACCATTTAGAGGAATTTGACTTAATATAATAAGAACTACTTCCTTTAGTGTTTGGTTTTTAACCCAAGTCAATTATTTGAGTTACCTCTGATGAACATCATAATCCTAAAGCATACAACCAAATATACCCAAATTAGTTTGGAATATGATCAGGTTCATTACCATTGTCTTCCTAATTTCCGAAGGACTAAAGAAAATAGCCTCTTTAAAAGGTGAGGCGTTTGATGTTATCTAAAAATATTTAAGACTACTATTTAAAAAGTCCACTTCCAAGGAAAAGAACTATCTAGAAGACTACAGACGTGGAAAATAATCATTAAAAGTGATAAAATTTTAAATGGTATCATATAGCCTTTTCCATAAGATAATTTGGTATCGGCATAGGATCTAAAAGCCAAAGTAGGAAGAAAAAATAGTGGACGAAAGGTATTTAATGTATATTGAAGTGGAGGCTAAGGTTTATAGTGTTATTTCTCCATTCAAGACTCTATTATGTTAATATAATTTTTTTTTGTTAATTATCTCTTGTTTCTGTAGTTACTAGTGACGGTATGCTCGGGCTATGCCCGGGCCCAACATTTATTTAGTGTAAATGTCACTCACTTTTGTATATAAATTTGTCATCTTGGTTTGTACATGATAATAGACCTATGCCTTTAGGAGCTACTTATATTAGTCGAGTATTCTTTTTTTCTTTTTTTCTAAAATTACAATTAATTATGTGAAAATCATTAGTAACATAATTTACAAAAGTATTTTATTACTCTATTTATTACGTTGTTTAACAAAATCAATGCCATTTGTTTGTTCGGGCACTGTATTTATGCTTTTCCGTAATTTAGTAGCTGTGAAATTTCGCTTCCCTTTTCAATCTTCTCTTTATGATTCGGCTCAATATAAACTCCAATATTGAGCTAAAAAATCTTACTCTGTGTGGAAATTTAGTTTTATGATTTTTGGACCTCACCTTATTAGATGCATTATGTACTAAATGCAAAAACAATGCTAAATTGGTGAAAACTCAAGATAGAAGTGATAATTCATTTTCAACTTTGGAATAGGTCAGATATCTTGATCTTTCAACTTTGTGTTTCCTCCTAGTTCAATAAGCATATTAAATTATTTAATTGGTTTATGTTCATTTTTTCCCATGTTTTAATATATTATTTTTTATTTAGATGAGGTATTTTAAAAATATTGTAAATATTTCATGTATGATACAATTTATTTATCCTAATACAAATAACGCACTCAATCATTACGTATTGGTGATAATATTATATTAATTTTAAATTAATTAATCTCTCATTTGTTATAAAAGTAATCAAATTGAGCTTAAGTAAATTTTGATAATGAAATATTTGAATTTAATAAATTAATAAGTGTGTGCAACAAACATAGAGAGAAGAACACATGTTATGAATTTTGGCAAATGAAGGTGAAGCAGCTTGGGTAGGCCGGGCGTGGGGTCCACATAAAGAGTACAAATTAATGCTGTTGTATGGAAAAGTAAATAATGATTGATGATGAAAAGGGTAACTTAGTCAAGATATTCAATAATCATATATGAGCTACAGTAATATTCCTTTTTGACCAATCATTATGTCCTATTTTAACTAAAATGACCAAACTACCCTTTAAATCCAAGCTGCTATGTTAACCTGCGACAGCTGTACCTCTTCTAAAAGGTGGCAGAAATGGGAAAATCAAAGATAGTACGTGTCCATAAAGCCAAATGCTATTCCGAAAATAGCCGTACTACCCCAAGTTGCTCTCCTTATTCCCTTCTATAATAGTAGTAAATTCTCTATATTGGTATAATTTTATATTTTTTCCAATATGCCCTTCATGAAATGCAGGGTAAAGTTTGCATGTGCTTTGATTTCTGTACTAGGAATATTTTTGTACTTGTCAAGGAACAAGACTTTCTTCCTAACACGGTAAAAAACAGTAATTCGTAAATGTTTTAGTTAGGGAAGTTAGCAATCCAGTTGATGGGAAGCATCTCGTATCTAGGCCTTGATGTAATGTAAGGCCCACTAATTCAAATTTGGTGCTTGCAAGATAGCTTGATAGGATATTGGATAAATGGATGCTATTCCTCTTTTTATATGTGAAATCTAACCTTCCTGATACATCTATTATGTGAAAGTACTTCACAATCAAGGAGTCATTGCGTATTTAGTTGCTTAATCACAAACTAAAAAGTTCATAAGAAGTGCAACATCTCCGATCATAAAGTAATTCACTGTGGAAGTTGCTAGATGTTTTTCTCTTAGATGTGAAGAAAGTTAATTTTTTTGATAAAAGCTCTACATAGGCAAACAAGGAAAACATTTTTCTTCAAAAAAGATTACTACCATAAACTTAAAATATAGGTAAAAGCTTATAACATATACAATATTGTTCTCTGAAGAAGGAAAATAAGAAAAATAATCAATCAGTAAGAAATGTATTGTTTATGTTATTGCTTTCTGTATGTATATACATGAGAATCATTAGTATTTGTAGCTTACTACAAAAAGTATCTGCTGGGTCCTAGTTCATGCTATACTTGAATATCATGGCAGATTGCTGATGCTCCCGTTTGCTCTTTTATTGTGAAGAAATATTGTTACAGCTGAAGCTAGGAAGAAAAAGATCATTAATAGTCTATTGTAGCAGCAATTTTCTTCTGTAATTTTGAACTATTCTGTAGGCATTATACTTCTGAAACTACATTTCTCTCCTCTTGATAATTTTTTCTGCTTTATTGCCTATTGGATGTTCACATTTCCTATAACCATTACTTTGTACTCTGTCCAACTTATGCCCCTTTTTTCCCTTTTTAATTTTGAATCAGCCCAGCAGTTGTAGCAAAATGTGTGGCGCTGTTGAAACGGTATCTCTTAAGGTAGTTTTGTCCTGTAACTTATGTTTCTTTCTTTCTCATTGAAAATCCAAGGTTCATTTCTCACTGCACCACTGTCATTTAACTTATTAAGATTGTCATTATTATACATTTTATAACAGCTTTTTTTATCAATATTTTGTGACAGCTTTCTGATCCCACCTTTGAATTCATCATACTCAATTTGCATGAACCTGATATTGCTTTCCTTCTTTACCATCTATTGATGTTTAATACTGTAAGATCTTAGATCTGTGACAGTTGTAGAAACCTCATTAATGTTAAAAGACAAGTTTTTATTAGAATTTATTGCAGTATTTGTAGAATGAGTAAGTTGATCCAACATTCACTCACAAACTGTTAAAAAGTAATTCCAATGGAGTTGATACCAAGTTTGTCACGCTCCAAACCTGAAGAGGCGCGGCCGGCACCCGGTGCCATACTCAGCCCGGGTATACCACTTTGTAATTGTGAATTCTGGAGGGTAACCCTTAACTTAGGCCGATGAGGCCATATTCTGAATCATATGAAAATATATCTCTCATCTGAGGGATAAACATATCCAAAAGCTCATATATATATATATAACTATGCAGGCTGACGAGGCCGCCATGAACATCTACTGATATACAAACTATACAGGTTTGAGTTGGTAGGTCTACTGTTACCATCCTCAGAAAAAAACTTGAAAGAAATCATTTTTATGATCAATCAATATCGTAGGAATTTGACAAGGTCAAAAGAGAACATAGAAAAAGCAAATAAATTATTTTAGGTTAAGAGAGCACTTTGTAAGCAAACAAACTCTTCATAAATTACCAAGTTCTAGTTTCAATTCTTGTAGGGAGAACGTACAAGCTTCCTCCATTTAACATCAATTTGTTTGGCAAAATTTGGCATGAAGATTTTAGAATAAGCAAGTTGATCCTTCATTTACTAAGTTATTAAAGTACCACCTTTGTTTCATTCTATACGATAGAATTTGATAAGGAGCATAGTTCAAATGTTTTTCCTGACAGAATATTAAAGTAACAGTTATAAAGTATGTTTGATTGAGAAAACGTAGTGTTAAATAGTTATGCATTATGCATATAAGTAGTCTAGTCCCACATTGTATTAGGAGTGATATGTACTATGTAGAGCATAGCTATAAATAGGACTTCTTTTTGTATTGTACTGGAAAGTGATATCAATAATATAATTTTCTTGTGCTTTCTCATATGGTATCAGAGAAACTGCGAGAGATTCATCGTGCAAAAATACGAGCGACAACGACTCAGGAAACAAAAAAAATCAGTTAACAGGAAAATTTTTCGGTGACCGCAGGCCTGTCCGGTTAAAACACCTTTTCCGCCAGGTTGTGCAAAAATCAACACCACCACGAGGTAGATCAGCCTTCGGCAACTAGCCCCTAAAATTTTCGTCGGCAAAAGCCCTCACACGCGCCCTTACGTGTTGCCGGCAAAATTTTCCTCGCGCGATTCCTTTCGACCAGTTTCTTGCAAAGCTTCTTGACAGTTGGCTCGCGAGGTGATTTCGAGCCTACCTATCCAGGTTACACCAAATTCCGACAATTTTTATTTTCTGGCGGCTCGTTGTAGATTTTGACGACTGTTTCAAAATTTCGACCACTACAATGTCCTTTTGTTTGCTGCTTATTGATTGTTTTTGTGACTTCTTGATGTGATTATTTGGTCCAACAATATCTTTGGGATCTGACGTATTTGATTCTAAAAACACGTGTTTTGAAAATTCAAGCTTCATGATTACGTCAGAACACTTAATGGGAAGTTCAAACAATTTATATTAGGCTTCCTCCGTTGAGTTGTGGTGCAAAGGTCAAGATGTTCAAGATCACTTAACCAAAAAAGCTAGTGAAGGAGAAGAAAAGGTTAAAGCACTTTGGGAGAAGATCGATGCTTAATTATGTAGTATCCTATGGTGATCTTTTGATCCCAAGTTGATGCCTTTGTTTCGTCCATTCCGGACATGTCATTTAGTTTGAGAAAAGGCTCGGAATTTATACAATAATGAATGTCTCGTTTTTATGATGTGATGCCGCAGTAACAATCTCGAAGAAACAAGAATTCAATATTTCTACTCACTTGGGACAAGTACGGACAATCAAGTTGGTGCCAATTTCTGCTAGTGTTGAAAAGCAACAAGAACGACGACATAAGTAAGATGTTTCTAGTTCTTACCATCACGGGACTTCCTAATGACCTTGCTTCAGTATGTAACCAGATTTTGGCTAGTCTGACTGTCCCTACAGCTGATGAATTATTCTCTCGATTACTTTGTCTTGCTCCAGGGCCTAGTCACATTGTAATCTCATCACACATAGTTGACTCATCTGTTCTCGCATCCCAAAGGGAATATAATGAGCTCTTTCAATATCGGGCAAGTGAACAGACATCTCCACAAGTAGCCTTCGTTGCTCAGACTAATGCTTCTGCTGCTTCTAATTCCTTTGCTTGTGTTTCTACTCTTGGACGATAGGTCATGGACTCGGGCGCCTCTGATCATGTCTTTGGTAATAGGTCACTTTTCTTAAAATGTTTATTCAGTCTCTTTGGTATATTAAATCTGCTTCGGGCTAATGACTGTTGTTTGAGGATCGAGGCCATGAGCAGATTGTTGGATACACAGACACTGTTGGGTAGGATCACCTTCCGATTGACGTTTTACATTTGGATATTGTATTTTAGTAAGAGGTAACTTGGTGTCTTGGAAGAGCTAGAAGCAAAATGTAGTTGCTTGGTCTAGTGCGGAAGCTGAATATCGAGCAATGACTAGGTAGCATGCTAGTTTGGATCAAACAACTGCTCAAGGAATTGAAATATGGAGAAATCAGTCAGATGGAACTGGTAACACATTGAGATTGACTTTCATTTTGTCATAGAAAAGATACTCTTAGGAGATATTGTTACAAAGTTTGTGAAGTCGAATGATCAATTTGCAGATATTTTCACCAAGTCCCTCACTGGTCCTCGCTTTACCTATATTTGTAACAAGCTCGGTACGTATGATTTATATGCACCAGCTTAAAGGGGAGTGTTGGATACTTATGCATTATATATATAAGTAGTCTAGTCTCACATTGGAATATGAGTAGTATCTGCTATGTAGAGCATAACTATAATTATGGCTTCTTCTTGTGTTACATTGAAAAGTGATATCAATGATTTACTTTTCCCGTGCTTTCTAGCACATAGTGGAAAAAGGAAAATCCTTTATGGAGGGAGGTGATAGCGGATAAATATGGGGCCATGGGAGGGAGTGGAAGACAAATAAAGTCACTATGCCTTATGGATGCGGATTGTTGATAAATATATTGAGGGGATGGGAATATTTTAGTGTAAATATTTCCTTTTGGGTAGGAGATAGTAGGAACGTTAGTTTTTGGGACAAAGGTGGGTTGGGAATAACACTTTGAGCAATATGTTCCCTAACATTTACAATATTTCATGTCAAAGGGAGATGGCGGTCCAATGTGCCAGAAGGCTACAAGATAGAAAAGTGTTTTGGGATGTGAGTTTTAAGAGATACTTTTAGGATTGGGAGGTGGGCGGGGTTCCGAAGTCTAATTGAGCTACTGATAAAACTAAGTACATTACAAGATAGTCAGGATGTATGGAGATAAGATTTGGGGAATAATGGTTTTCTCGGTTAATCCTCTGTATAGAAAACTCTTGATTAGGGAGTAGCTTGCTTTTCCGCATAGTTCGATTTGGATCTCAAAGGCATCGAGAAGATTTGTTTCTTTACTTGGTTAGCAACTACATGAGTAATCTTGATGGCTGAGAACTTGAGGAAGAGGAAAAGGAAGAATACTTACGTCTATTGGTGTTTCATAATTAAATGTTCGAGGGAAGACGTTGACCACCTTGTCATTCATTGTTTGATTGCATCGAGGTTATGGTGAGAGATTTTTAATTGGTATGGTATATCTTGGGTGATGCTTGGCACAATGAAAGAGGTGATCTTTAGTTGGGGAAGAAAAAGGGGAAACATGGCATGGAAGCTTCCACCACTAGCTCTTTTAAGGGTCATTTGAAGGGAAAGAGATAAGACTTTTGAGGGTGTAGAAATGAACTTTGTTTCGTTGAGAAGTAGTCTTTTGTCGCTTATTTCTATTTGATGCACAAATAAGCTAAGTTACTCTGGCACGACAGTTTATGTTCCGCATCTGTGTCAACACGACACTAGTATGGGTGTGGGTATTACTATGAGATCTCCACTAGATCTGGTTAAACAATTTTTGGTACTTTGACCATGACTGACAAAAAAAATTCGTGACGAGATACAACTTGATTCTCGAACTGAAAACCAAATCTAGGTTAAATTTGAAGAAAACAACATACTTTATCTAGGAAATCAATCATTTACTTATCCACACTTTACAAACTATACGTATGTAGTCCACAATATTTCTCATAATTAGTGTTTTGGATAGCGCGTGACGACAAATAGCGACGAGGGCCCGTTTCACTGAGGCGAGAGGCGCGCAGCGAAGCGCTCGCCTTTTTGATGTGGGGCGACAATTATACAAAAACATAAAATATCATATACATATAACTAAAAACTTAATAACAATAATATATTAATAAATATATCATTCAAAAATTGTCAAGTCAATATGCAATTAATTCTACTCTGTAACACTATAATTCTATACTTGAAAAAATATAGCAAACAAAACTGAGCACACAAAAAAAAGGCTACTGCCTCTGAAAAAACAGCAAGAAAGAAGGAAAAGAACACAACAAAAAAACAAATGGCTACTGCCTCTGGAAACAACGAAATACGAAGAACAAAAGTGAAGAAATTGCCTCTGAAAAAACAACAAATAAAGAAGAAGACAAAAAGAGCAAAAATATAAAAATAAAAATTAAGAGAATAAGAACTCTGTTTTTGCTCGAAAAATACAGCTCTGTTTTTCTTTTTGTGTTTCTTTTCAAAAAACAGAGGGAAAAAAATAGAAAGGAAGGGTCTGTTTCTTTTTGAAAACAGAGGAAAAAAATGGAAAGGAGAAAGGAGAAGAAGCATACTTGTGAAGCTTGAAGAAGACGAAAGATGAGAAGAAGACCGAGCCCTAAAAGTCTCTATTGTTTTGTTCGCAGGTGAGAAAACTTGATGACTTTTGTCAAAAAGCCCTAATCGCGAGTCCCCGACTTAAGTCTTGCCCTTTCTCTGTTTTTTAAACAAAAAAATAGCGACGCAATAGTCACCTCACGCTACAGAGGGAGAGGCGAACGCTATATTGAATCGCAACGCAACAACCCATCTATAGCGACACATGCTCGCCTCGCCTCGCCTCACGCTATTAGCGCCGAGGCGAGCGCTATTTACAACACAACTCATAATTTAGAAATATTTTTATATTTTTGTTTCTTTGAATTATTTTTAGTCGGATCGCTGCACCTGTATTCGTATTAGGATTCGTATGCTTAAATCTTAGAATTTACATCCCGAAGGATCCGACCCCTAGATCTGCACCCGTGTCAGATATCTGCAACCTATGTCATGAGCCCTGTATATATTATACATATTCTACTCCAACTACATATGAGATTAAGACATATTTTACTACAACTACATATGGGACTAAGACATTCTACTCCTACTACAAATGAGACTAGGACTATTAACACATAACTATCTAACATTCTCCCTCAAGCCGTTGCATACAAATTATATGTACCGAACTTGTTATATATGTAACTCATCGGAGGACCAATGAGGGACTTGGTAAACATACCTACAAGCTGATCATTCGACATACAAGGTGGTTGCTAAAAAACAGAAGTTAGCCGAAAGGTCGCCGGAAAATTTTGAAAAATAGTGAGACTAAGTCAAATTCTACACTACAAAATAGGCTCTAAAACACCACCAGTACACAGAAACTTGTTGCTCACGCCCAGAAATCGCTGTTCACACCGGAAAAGTGCACTGTTCATGCCGGAAAAAAAGTTGTCAGAATTTGATGTAATTTATATGGGTAGACTCGGAATCACTAGATGAGTAAGTTGTCATGAAAACTTTTTGTCAAAATGTGGCTGGAATAGCTCACACGCGCCGAAAAAGTTATTGTAGCTTGCTGGAACACTAGGTCTGACGGCACACGAGTGACTTTCTCCCAGAGCGATTGATTGGGGTTTTGTCGCTTGACTTTTTCGAACAAGATGGTAGTGTTGGTTTTCGCACAACACTTACCGATGAGGAGATAACGTAAATCAATCTTTGAGTCATCAACCGGAAAGACGCATGGTGATTGACTTTCCTGTTTAGATGGGATTGGAATTTCTGGAGTTTGGTCGCACAAGGGTTTCAAGTCTGATGGTGGTACTAGTATATGCACAGTACCACTATAGAAGTGATGAACCCTGGGACAAGGTGAAGTTGTCGAAAAATTGCACGGCTATGAGATCTTTCGGGCTGGAATGACGTACAACGATAATTTTCTCACTGAAGCTCTCACCATGTGAGAATGCACGGGAGAGAAATCTTTTTTTAACACTCCTACTACATACGGGACTAGGACATATTCTATTCCTACTACATACGAGACTAGGACATATTTTACTCCTACTACATATGGGACTAGGATTATTTATACATAACTATCTAACAATGTGTCTTTCAGTATATGCATGCAATATAATATATATATTTAACTCCCTTTTCTCAAAATCTTTATGTCTTTTGCTCCAACTACATATGGGACGAGGACATATTCTACTCCAACTACATATGGGACTAGGATTATTTATACATAACTATTTTACAATTACTTTATTAAAAATCAATATTAAGAGCTTAATGTTAAAATGAATTTCATGAATGTTCCTGCGAGAAAAAAGGATTATATAAATTGAAATGGAGGGAGAATTGCGTGTTCAAGGAAAACCGAAAACCAAATTAGAGAAAACAACATTTTTTATTTGATTTGTTTTGATTTTAAGTTTAAAAAACCAACAAAATTTGGTTTGGTTTTATGCAAAAAATTACGGAAAAGGGAACCAAAATGTCTATATAAATACTCTATTAAAAGATTATAATTATGCACGCACATATAATTTAATATATTTTTAAGAGTACCGCATTTGGCGTTATCTTTGACTAGACTGGTTTATTCAATTGGTGCTGATCGTTAATTATGTAGGAGGCTTAGTGCCACGTCGGAATAAGAGTAGTATGTATTGCGCTTGGGGACAACAAGGATGGAATGTTACTTTTGGAGGGCCTTGAATGTTTGGGAATTAGAGATGAAATTTCTACTAATTTGGTTTGATTTGTTCAAGTATTTGGAAACTTGACTTAATTGATTTAATTTCTTTTTAGGGAAACACCGACTTGAATTGAACCGTGATCACCCCTAAAGGGAGTAATAAATGGAGTGAAGCTCTAAAGATTATTCATTTGTTGCGTTGCGATTCCAAATAGCGCTCGCTTCAGGGTGTGTTGCGTGAGGCGACAGTGTCACGAGTAGCGACTGTAGCGTCCCTATTTTTTATTAAAAATGGTGAGAGTTAAGATGAAGAAGACGAAGCTACAGTAATGGTGAACGGATGAAGAAGAGACAAAGTTGAAATTTAGAGTTTTTAATTATTAATAGTAGTTAATTGTAAAGTAAGATACTTTTTAGGCAAAGACACATGCTGACACATTGAATAATTGAACACTATACATTTTTAATTGTAAAGTAAGTTCTTTTTAGGCAAAGGCACATGTTGCACATGCTGGCATTACCTTTATTGCAGAGAATCAAGTCCTTTCTCCTTTCTTTTTCTCTTTTCTATTTTTTTCCCTCTCTTTCCCTAACAGAGCCAATAGGGTATGTTTTTGTGCTGTATTTTTCAAGCCAAACTTAGTTATTTCTTTTTCTCTTAATTTTTTTTTCGCTCTGTTTGTCTTCTTCTTATTTTGCGCTTATTTTGAAGCAGTTTCAGTGTCTTATTTTGCTGTTTCCAGAGGCAGTAGCCTTTTATTTTTTTACTCTGTTTTTTCTCTCTTCTTTCTTGCTGTTTTTTCAGAGGCAGTAGCCTCTGTTTTGTTTGCTCTGTTTTGTTTGCTTGTTTTAGAGTTTAGACTATTAGTCTTTAATTTATGAATTTACTATGAGTCTATGACTATCGATTGAGTTTTTAATTTTAAATTGATATATTTATTAATATATTATTGTTATTGAATTTTTAGTTATATATATAATATTTAATTTTTGTATAAATTGTCGCCTCACATCAAAAAGGCGAGCGCTTCGCCGCGCGCCTCTCGCCTCATTGAAGCGGGCCCTTGTCGCTATTTGTCGCCGCGCGCCATCCAAAACACTGATTTACACAATGAAACTAACACTCCCCCTCAAGCTGGTGCATATAAATCATATGTACCGAGCTTGTTACATATATAACTATATATATATATGCGTGTGTATGTGTATCATATCATCAACACATAGTTTGTACTGGAACCAAAATTTATAGCTTGATAGGCTAAAACAAAAAGCAAAAGCCAAAAATCCTTGTTCTTACGGGGAGCCTAAAACTTTTATGATTGAGTCCTGATCATCTACATATTCTTGTTTATACCAAATACTAAAAAAAAGAATATAATTCATCTTGATTAGAGGTAGGTCGGAGAAATATTGAGAAGTGATTAGGCCCGACATGACACTTCTTCAGTTTATCGAGGACATAGCCCTAGATAGGATGGTGTGGAGGTCGAGAATTAAGTTTGTAGGTAGTCGAGCGTGTTTCCTTTCCATTCCGGTAGTAGTAGTATTATTCTCGTATTTCCTTATTCTTAGATATCTACTACTACTCGATGTTGTTTCTGCTTTGGTTTTATGATTACTTTGCTGTTGTTACTGCTTGTTTCAATTGACTTTTTCATGATTGTATTTCTTTCTCAAATTGCTATGACTATACTTGCCTTGAGCCTAGGGTGTATCGGAAATAACTTTTCTACCTACACAAGGTAGGACTAAGGGGTCTGCGCACGCACTACCCTCCCCAAACCCACTTGTGGGATTTCACTCGGTATGTTGTTGTATAATTCATCTTGATCTTGTGTGTAGAGCTATTTGTATTTTCAAAACACCTTGAATTCCTTTTTTGTCCAAATAGTCCACCAAATAGCTGCTGAGACAATCTTCCATTTGTTCTTGTTAGAAGTAGAGCTTTCCTCTGTGTTCCAACTAGACAAAAGTTCACAAGTTCTTGCTGGCATTGTCCATCTAATACCCATGAGATTGATAAACAATTCCCATAGCTGACTACCCATCA
>JASVEL010006559.1:0-93704 GCA_032618575.1 Nicotiana noctiflora | reverse complement strand
CTTTTTGATGGGTAGTCAGCTATGGGAATTGTTTATCAATCTCATGGGTATTAGATGGACAATGCCAGCAAGAACTTGTGAACTTTTGTCTAGTTGGAACACAGAGGAAAGCTCTACTTCTAACAAGAACAAATGGAAGATTGTCTCAGCAGCTATTTGGTGGACTATTTGGACAAAAAAGGAATTCAAGGTGTTTTGAAAATACAAATAGCTCTACACACAAGATCAAGATGAATTATACAACAACATACCGAGTGAAATCCCACAAGTGGGTTCGGGGAGGGTAGTGCGTGCGCAGACCCCTTAGTCCTACCTTGTGTAGGTAGAAAAGTTATTTCCGATACACCCTAGGCTCAAGGCAAGTATAGTCATAGCAATTTGAGAAAGAAATACAATCATGAAAAAGTCAATTGAAACAAGCAGTAACAACAGCAAAGTAATCATAAAACCAAAGCAGAAACAACATCGAGTAGTAGTAGATATCTAAGAATAAGGAAATACGAGAATAATACTACTACTACCGGAATGGAAAGGAAACACGCTCGACTACCTACAAACTTAATTCTCGACCTCCACACCATCCTATCTAGGGCTATGTCCTCGATAAACTGAAGAAGTGTCATGTCGGGCCTAATCACTTCTCAATATTTCTCCGACCTACCTCTAATCAAGATGAATTATATTCTTTTTTTTAGTATTTGGTATAAACAAGAATATGTAGATGATCAGGACTCAATCATAAAAGTTTTAGGCTCCCCGTAAGAACAAGGATTTTTGGCTTTTGCTTTTTGTTTTAGCCTATCAAGCTATAAATTTTGGTTCCAGTACAAACTATGTGTTGATGATATGATACACATACACACGCATTATATATATATATATATATATATATATATATATATACCTTCTAAATGAATAATCTTTAGAGCTTCACTCCATTTATTACTCCCTTTAGGGGTGATCACGGTTCAATTCAAGTCGGTGTTTCCCTAAAAAGAAATTAAATCAATTAAGTCAAGTTTCCAAATACTTGAACAAATCAAACCAAATTAGTAGAAATTTCATCGGTTCAGTTGTTTAGTTTTTTCGAGTTTTATTTATTCATTTTGTTGTCGATCTTTTTAAAAAAATGTAATAACACTATCCTCTCTAATTCCCAAACATTCAAGGCCCTCCAAAAGTAACATTCCATCCTTGTTGTCCCCAAGCGCAATACATACTACTCTTATTCCGACGTGGCACTAAGCCTCCTACATAATTAACGATCAGCACCAATTGAATAAACCAGTCTAGTCAAAGATAACGCCAAATGCGGTACTCTTAAAAATATATTAAATTATATGTGCGTGCATAATTATAATCTTTTAATAGAGTATTTATATAGACATTTTGGTTCCCTTTTCCGTAATTTTTTGCATAAAACCAAACCAAATTTTGTTGGTTTTTTAAACTTAAAATCAAAACAAATCAAATAAAAAATGTTGTTTTCTCTAATTTGGTTTTCGGTTTTCCTTGAACACGCAATTCTCCCTCCATTTCAATTTATATAATCCTTTTTTCTCGCAGGAACATTCATGAAATTCATTTTAACATTAAGCTCTTAATATTGATTTTTAATAAAGTAATTGTAAAATAGTTATGTATAAATAATCCTAGTCCCATATGTAGTTGGAGTAGAATATGTCCTCGTCCCATATGTAGTTGGAGTAGAATATGTCCTCGTCTCATATGTAGTTGGAGTAGAATATGTGTTATATATATGGCTCATTGTATCATTGTTAAAAAAAGATTTCTCTCCCGTGCATTCTCACATGGTGAGAGCTTCAGTGAGAAAATTATCGTTGTACGTCATTCCAGCCCGAAAGATCTCATAGCCGTGCAATTTTTCGACAACTTCACCTTGTCCCAGGGTTCATCACTTCTATAGTGGTACTGTGCATATACTAGTACCACCATCAGACTTGAAACCCTTGTGCGACCAAACTCCAGAAATTCCAATCCCATCTAAACAGGAAAGTCAATCACCATGCGTCTTTCCGGTTGATGGCTCAAAGATTGATTTACGTTATCTCCTCATCGGTAAGTGTTGTGCGAAAACCAACACTACCATCTTGTTCGAAAAAGTCAAGCGACAAAACCCCAATCAATCGCTCTGGGAGAAAGTCACTCGTGTGCCGTCAGACCTAGTGTTCCAGCAAGCTACAATAACTTTTTCGGCGCGTGTGAGCTATTCCAGCCACATTTTGACAAAAAGTTTTCATGACAACTTACTCATCTAGTGATTCCGAGTCTACCCATATAAATTACATCAAATTCTGACAACTTTTTTTCCGGCATGAACAGTGCACTTTTCCGGTGTGAACAGCGATTTCTGGGCGTGAGCAACAAGTTTCTGTGTACTGGTGGTATTTTAGAGCCTATTTTGTAGTGTAGAATTTGACTTAGTCTCACTATTTTTCAAAATTTTCCGGCGACCTTTCGGCTAACTTCTGTTTTTTAGCAACCACCTTGTATGTCGAATGATCAGCTTGTAGGTATGTTTACCAAGTCCCTCATTGGTCCTCCGATGAGTTACATATATAACAAGTTCGGTACATATAATTTGTATGCAACGGCTTGAGGGAGAATGTTAGATAGTTATGTGTTAATAGTCCTAGTCTCATTTGTAGTAGGAGTAGAATGTCTTAGTCCCATATGTAGTTGTAGTAAAATATGTCTTAATCTCATATGTAGTTGGAGTAGAATATGTATAATATATACAGGGCTCATGACATAGGTTGCAGATATCTGACACGGGTGCAGATCTAGGGGTCGGATCCTTCGGGATGTAAATTCTAAGATTTAAGCATACGAATCCTAATACGAATACAGGTGCAGCGATCCGACTAAAAATAATTCAAAGAAACAAAAATATAAAAATATTTCTAAATTATGAGTTGTGTTGTAAATAGCGCTCGCCTCGGCGCTAATAGCGTGAGGCGAGGCGAGGCGAGCATGTGTCGCTATAGATGGGTTGTTGCGTTGCGATTCAATATAGCGTTCGCCTCTCCCTGTGTAGCGTGAGGTGACTATTGCGTCGCTATTTTTTTGTTTAAAAAACAGAGAAAGGGCAAGACTTAAGTCGGGGACTCGCGATTAGGGATTTTTGACAAAAGTCATCAAGTTTTCTCACCTGCGAACAAAACAACAGAGACTTTTAGGGCTCAGTCTTCTTCTTCATCCTTCGTCATCTTCAAGCTTCACAAGTATGCTTTTCTCCTTTGTCCTTTCTCCTTTCTCCTTTCTCCTTTCTCCTTTCTCCTTTTTTTCCTCTGTTTTTCAAAAAGAAAAACAGAGCTGTATTTTTCGAGCAAAAACAGAGTTCTTATTCTCTTAATTTTTATTTTTATATTTTTGCTCTTTTTGTCTTCTTCTTTATTTGTTGTTTTTTCAGAGGCAATTTCTTCACTTTTGTTCTTCGTATTTCGTTGTTTCCAGAGGCAGTAGCCATTTGTTTTTTTGTTGTGTTCTTTTCCTTCTTTCTTGCTGTTTTTTCAGAGGCAGTAGCCTTTTTTTTGTGTGCTCAGTTTTGTTTGCTATATTTTTTCAAGTATAGAATTATAGTGTTACAGAGTAGAATTAATTGCATATTGACTTGACAATTTTTGAATGATATATTTATTAATATATTATTGTTATTAAGTTTTTAGTTATATGTATATGATATTTTATGTTTTTGTATAATTGTCGCCCCACATCAAAAAGGCGAGCGCTTCGCTGCGCGCCTCTCGCCTCAGTGAAACGGGCCCTCGTCGCTATTTGTCGTCACGCGCTATCCAAAACACTAATTATGAGAAATATTGTGGACTACATACGTATAGTTTGTAAAGTGTGGATAAGTAAATGATTGATTTCCTAGATAAAGTATGTTGTTTTCTTCAAATTTAACCTAGATTTGGTTTTCAGTTCGAGAATCAAGTTGTATCTCGTCACGAATTTTTTTTGTCAGTCATGGTCAAAGTACCAAAAATTGTTTAACCAGATCTAGTGGAGATCTCATAGTAATACCCACACCCATACTAGTGTCGTGTTGACACAGATGCGGAACATAAACTGTCGTGCCAGAGTAACTTAGCTTATTTGTGCATCAAATAGAAATAAGCGACAAAAGACTACTTCTCAACGAAACAAAGTTCATTTCTACACCCTCAAAAGTCTTATCTCTTTCCCTTCAAATGACCCTTAAAAGAGCTAGTGGTGGAAGCTTCCATGCCATGTTTCCCCTTTTTCTTCCCCAACTAAAGATCACCTCTTTCATTGTGCCAAGCATCACCCAAGATATACCATACCAATTAAAAATCTCTCGCCATAACCTCGATGCAATCAAACAATGAATGACAAGGTGGTCAACGTCTTCCCTCGAACATTTAATTATGAAACACCAATAGACGTAAGTATTCTTCCTTTTCCTCTTCCTCAAGTTCTCAGCCATCAAGATTACTCATGTAGTTGCTAACCAAGTAAAGAAACAAATCTTCTCGATGCCTTTGAGATCCAAATCGAACTATGCGGAAAAGCAAGCTACTCCCTAATCAAGAGTTTTCTATACAGAGGATTAACCGAGAAAACCATTATTCCCCAAATCTTATCTCCATACATCCTGACTATCTTGTAATGTACTTAGTTTTATCAGTAGCTCAATTAGACTTCGGAACCCCACCCACCTCCCAATCCTAAAAGTATCTCTTAAAACTCACATCCCAAAACACTTTTCTATCTTGTAGCCTTCTGGCACATTGGACCGCCATCTCCCTTTGACATGAAATATTGTAAATGTTAGGGAACATATTGCTCAAAGTGTTATTCCCAACCCACCTTTGTCCCAAAAACTAACGTTCCTACTATCTCCTACCCAAAAGGAAATATTTACACTAAAATATTCCCATCCCCTCAATATATTTATCAACAATCCGCATCCATAAGGCATAGTGACTTTATTTGTCTTCCACTCCCTCCCATGGCCCCATATTTATCCGCTATCACCTCCCTCCATAAAGGATTTTCCTTTTTCCACTATGTGCTAGAAAGCACGGGAAAAGTAAATCATTGATATCACTTTTCAATGTAACACAAGAAGAAGCCATAATTATAGTTATGCTCTACATAGCAGATACTACTCATATTCCAATGTGAGACTAGACTACTTATATATATAATGCATAAGTATCCAACACTCCCCTTTAAGCTGGTGCATATAAATCATACGTACCGAGCTTGTTACAAATATAGGTAAAGCGAGGACCAGTGAGGGACTTGGTGAAAATATCTGCAAATTGATCATTCGACTTCACAAACTTTGTAACAATATCTCCTAAGAGTATCTTTTCTATGACAAAATGAAAGTCAATCTCAATGTGTTACCAGTTCCATCTGACTGATTTCTCCATATTTCAATTCCTTGAGCAGTTGTTTGATCCAAACTAGCATGCTACCTAGTCATTGCTCGATATTCAGCTTCCGCACTAGACCAAGCAACTACATTTTGCTTCTAGCTCTTCCAAGACACCAAGTTACCTCTTACTAAAATACAATATCCAAATGTAAAACGTCAATCGGAAGGTGATCCTACCCAACAGTGTCTGTGTATCCAACAATCTGCTCATGGTCTCGATCCTCAAACAACAGTCATTAGCCCGAAGCAGATTTAATATACCAAAGAGACTGAATAAACATTTTAAGAAAAGTGACCTATTACCAAAGACATGATCAGAGGCGCCCGAGTCCATGACCTATCGTCCAAGAGTAGAAACACAAGCAAAGGAATTAGAAGCAGCAGAAGCATTAGTCTGAGCAACGAAGGCTACTTGTGGAGATGTCTGTTCACTTGCCCGATATTGAAAGAGCTCATTATATTCCCTTTGGGATGCGAGAACAGATGAGTCAACTATGTGTGATGAGATTACAATGTGACTAGGCCCTGGAGCAAGACAAAGTAATCGAGAGAATAATTCATCAGCTGTAGGGACAGTCAGACTAGCCAAAATCTGGTTACATACTGAAGCAAGGTCATTAGGAAGTCCCGTGATGGTAAGAACTAGAAACATCTTACTTATGTCGTCGTTCTTGTTGCTTTTCAACACTAGCAGAAATTGGCACCAACTTGATTGTCCGTACTTGTCCCAAGTGAGTAGAAATATTGAATTCTTGTTTCTTCGAGATTGTTACTGCGGCATCACATCATAAAAACGAGACATTCATTATTGTATAAATTCCGAGCCTTTTCTCAAACTAAATGACATGTCCGGAATGGACGAAACAAAGGCATCAACTTGGGATCAAAAGATCACCATAGGATACTACATAATTAAGCATCGATCTTCTCCCAAAGTGCTTTAACCTTTTCTTCTCCTTCACTAGCTTTTTTGGTTAAGTGATCTTGAACATCTTGACCTTTGCACCACAACTCAACGGAGGAAGCCTAATATAAATTGTTTGAACTTCCCATTAAGTGTTCTGACGTAATCATGAAGCTTGAATTTTCAAAACACGTGTTTTTAGAATCAAATACGTCAGATCCCAAAGATATTGTTGGACCAAATAATCACATCAAGAAGTCACAAAAACAATCAATAAGCAGCAAACAAAAGGACATTGTAGTGGTCGAAATTTTGAAACAGTCGTCAAAATCTACAACGAGCCGCCAGAAAATAAAAATTGTCGGAATTTGGTGTAACCTGGATAGGTAGGCTCGAAATCACCTCGCGAGCCAACTGTCAAGAAGAAATTTTGTCAAAAACGGCTAGAGAGTGCCTCACGCATCGGTGAATGAGCTGGAATCGCGCGAGGAAAATTTTGCCGGCAACACGTAAGGGCGCGTGTGAGGGCTTTTGCCGACGAAAATTTTAGGGGCTAGTTGCCGAAGGCTGATCTACCTCGTGGTGGTGTTGATTTTTGCACAACCTGGCGGAAAAGGTGTTTTAACCGGACAGGCCTGCGGTCACCGAAAAATTTTCCTGTTAACTGATTTTTTTTGTTTCCTGAGTCGTTGTCGCTCGTATTTTTGCACGATGAATCTCTCGCAGTTTCTCTGATACCATATGAGAAAGCACAAGAAAATTATATTATTGATATCACTTTCCAGTACAATACAAAAAGAAGTCCTATTTATAGCTATGCTCTACATAGTACATATCACTCCTAATACAATGTGGGACTAGACTACTTATATGCATAATGCATAACTATTTAACACTACGTTTTCTCAATCAAACATACTTTATAACTGTTACTTTAATATTCTGTCAGGAAAAACATTTGAACTATGCTCCTTATCAAATTCTATCGTATAGAATGAAACAAAGGTGGTACTTTAATAACTTAGTAAATGAAGGATCAACTTGCTTATTCTAAAATCTTCATGCCAAATTTTGCCAAACAAATTGATGTTAAATGGAGGAAGCTTGTACGTTCTCCCTACAAGAATTGAAACTAGAACTTGGTAATTTATGAAGAGTTTGTTTGCTTACAAAGTGCTCTCTTAACCTAAAATAATTTATTTGCTTTTTCTATGTTCTCTTTTGACCTTGTCAAATTCCTACGATATTGATTGATCATAAAAATGATTTCTTTCAAGTTTTTTTCTGAGGATGGTAACAGTAGACCTACCAACTCAAACCTGTATAGTTTGTATATCAGTAGATGTTCATGGCGGCCTCGTCAGCCTGCATAGTTATATATATATATATGAGCTTTTGGATATGTTTATCCCTCAGATGAGAGATATATTTTCATATGATTCAGAATATGGCCTCATCGGCCTAAGTTAAGGGTTACCCTCCAGAATTCACAATTACAAAGTGGTATACCCGGGCTGAGTATGGCACCGGGTGCCGGCCGCGCCTCTTCAGGTTTGGAGCGTGACAAACTTGGTATCAACTCCATTGGAATTACTTTTTAACAGTTTGTGAGTGAATGTTGGATCAACTTACTCATTCTACAAATACTGCAATAAATTCTAATAAAAACTTGTCTTTTAACATTAATGAGGTTTCTACAACTGTCACAGATCTAAGATCTTACAGTATTAAACATCAATAGATGGTAAAGAAGGAAAGCAATATCAGGTTCATGCAAATTGAGTATGATGAATTCAAAGGTGGGATCAGAAAGCTGTCACAAAATATTGATAAAAAAAGCTGTTATAAAATGTATAATAATGACAATCTTAATAAGTTAAATGACAGTGGTGCAGTGAGAAATGAACCTTGGATTTTCAATGAGAAAGAAAGAAACATAAGTTACAGGACAAAACTACCTTAAGAGATACCGTTTCAACAGCGCCACACATTTTGCTACAACTGCTGGGCTGATTCAAAATTAAAAAGGGAAAAAAGGGGCATAAGTTGGACAGAGTACAAAGTAATGGTTATAGGAAATGTGAACATCCAATAGGCAATAAAGCAGAAAAAATTATCAAGAGGAGAGAAATGTAGTTTCAGAAGTATAATGCCTACAAAGTATAATGCCTACAGAATAGTTCAAAATTACAGAAGAAAATTGCTGCTACAATAGACTATTAATGATCTTTTTCTTCCTAGCTTCAGCTGTAACAATATTTCTTCACAATAAAAGAGCAAACGGGAGCATCAGCAATCTGCCATGATATTCAAGTATAGCATGAACTAGGACCCAGCAGATACTTTTTGTAGTAAGCTACAAATACTAATGATTCTCATGTATATACATACAGAAAGCAATAACATAAACAATACATTTCTTACTGATTGATTATTTTTCTTATTTTCCTTCTTCAGAGAACAATATTGTATATGTTATAAGCTTTTACCTATATTTTAAGTTTATGGTAGTAATCTTTTTTGAAGAAAAATGTTTTCCTTGTTTGCCTATGTAGAGCTTTTATCAAAAAAATTAACTTTCTTCACATCTAAGAGAAAAACATCTAGCAACTTCCACAGTGAATTACTTTATGATCGGAGATGTTGCACTTCTTATGAACTTTTTAGTTTGTGATTAAGCAACTAAATACGCAATGACTCCTTGATTGTGAAGTACTTTCACATAATAGATGTATCAGGAAGGTTAGATTTCACATATAAAAAGAGGAATAGCATCCATTTATCCAATATCCTATCAAGCTATCTTGCAAGCACCAAATTTGAATTAGTGGGCCTTACATTACATCAAGGCCTAGATACGAGATGCTTCCCATCAACTGGATTGCTAACTTCCCTAACTAAAACATTTACGAATTACTGTTTTTTACCGTGTTAGGAAGAAAGTCTTGTTCCTTGACAAGTACAAAAATATTCCTAGTACAGAAATCAAAGCACATGCAAACTTTACCCTGCATTTCATGAAGGGCATATTGGAAAAAATATAAAATTATACCAATATAGAGAATTTACTACTATTATAGAAGGGAATAAGGAGAGCAACTTGGGGTAGTACGGCTATTTTCGGAATAGCATTTGGCTTTATGGACACGTACTATCTTTGATTTTCCCATTTCTGCCACCTTTTAGAAGAGGTACAGCTGTCGCAGGTTAACATAGCAGCTTGGATTTAAAGGGTAGTTTGGTCATTTTAGTTAAAATAGGACATAATGATTGGTCAAAAGGGAATATTACTGTAGCTCATATATGATTATTGAATATCTTGACTAAGTTACCCTTTTCATCATCAATCATTATTTACTTTTCCATACAACAGCATTAATTTGTACTCTTTATGTGGACCCCACGCCCGGCCTACCCAAGCTGCTTCACCTCCATTTGTCAAAATTCATAACATGTTTTCTTCTCTCTATGTTTGTTGCACACACTTATTAATTTATTAAATTCAAATGCTTCATTATCAAAATTTACTTAAGCTCAATTTGATTATTTTTATAACAAATGAGAGATTAATTAATTTAAAATTAATATAATATTATCACCAATACGTAATGATTGAGTGCGTTATTTGTATTAGGATAAATAAATTGTATCATACATGAAATATTTACAATATTTTTAAAATACCTCATCTAAATAAAAATAATATATTAAAACATGGAAAAAATGAACATAAACCAATTAAATAATTTAATATGCTTATTGAACTAGGAGGAAACACAAAGTTGAAAGATCAAGATATCTGACCTATTCCAAAGTTGAAAATGAATTATCACTTCTATCTTGAGTTTTCACCAATTTAGCATTGTTTTTGCATTTAGTACATAATGCATCTAATAAGGTGAGGTCCAAAAATCATAAAACTAAATTTCCACACAGAGTAAGATTTTTTAGCTCAATATTGGAGTTTATATTGAGCCGAATCATAAAGAGAAGATTGAAAAGGGAAGCGAAATTTCACAGCTACTAAATTACGGAAAAGCATAAATACAGTGCCCGAACAAACAAATGGCATTGATTTTGTTAAACAACGTAATAAATAGAGTAATAAAATACTTTTGTAAATTATGTTACTAATGATTTTAAGTGGTTTTGGAATATCTATGATTTTTAGCAGAGAACCAAAAATATACATACATACACGGATTGTTCACATAATTAATTGTAACTTTAGAAAAAAAAAGAAAAAAGAATACTCGACTAATATAAGTAGCTCCTAAAGGCATAGGTCTATTATCATGTACAAACCAAGATGACAAATTTATATACAAAAGTGAGTGACATTTACACTAAATAAATGTTGGGCCCGGGCATAGCCCGAGCATACCGTCACTAGTAACTACAGAAACAAGAGATAATTAACAAAAAAAAATTATATTAACATAATAGAGTCTTGAATGGAGAAATAACACTATAAACCTTAGCCTCCACTTCAATATACATTAAATACCTTTCGTCCACTATTTTTTCTTCCTACTTTGGCTTTTAGATCCTATGCCGATACCAAATTATCTTATGGAAAAGGCTATATGATACCATTTAAAATTTTATCACTTTTAATGATTATTTTCCACGTCTGTAGTCTTCTAGATAGTTCTTTTCCTTGGAAGTGGACTTTTTAAATAGTAGTCTTAAATATTTTTAGATAACATCAAACGCCTCACCTTTTAAAGAGGCTATTTTCTTTAGTCCTTCGGAAATTAGGAAGACAATGGTAATGAACCTGATCATATTCCAAACTAATTTGGGTATATTTGGTTGTATGCTTTAGGATTATGATGTTCATCAGAGGTAACTCAAATAATTGACTTGGGTTAAAAACCAAACACTAAAGGAAGTAGTTCTTATTATATTAAGTCAAATTCCTCTAAATGGTGATCAACTTTCACAACTTGTTTATACCTCCTTCTTTTAAAACTAAATACTGCTCTGGAAAAGGAATTGGAAATTAGTATGACACCAAAAACATACTGTGCTCAGTCAATATTATTGTGTAGCTAAGTTTCATAAGCCATGTAGGTTGTAAATCAGGCAGTAATAGAAGAGTGTAGTAATTTCAACGGTAATGAAACTGCTCATATTCCATACGGATTTGGGTATATTTGGTTGTATGTTCAGGTTTACGATGTTCATCCGTGGTAACTCAAGATATTAACTAGGATTAAAAATCAAACACTAAAGGAGTAGTTATTAGATTCGGCCAAATACCTCTAAATAGATGGTGATCAACTTTGACAACTTGTTTGTGACCTTCATCTATTAAAAACTAAAGACTTCTACGGAAAAAGAATTGGAAATTAGTATGACACCAAAAACATATTGTGCGAGGTCAATGTTACTGTGTTTTAAGATTCATAAGCCATGTAGGTTGTAAATCAGGTAGTAATAGAAAAGCGTAGCAATTTTGAACTAAACAATATAGTGCAATGACGCTTATCAAAAATGAACAAAATAAATTACAGGGCAACGCAGTTCGATTGAAGAATATCACCAATTTCACACTCAGAATTAAGATACTATCAAAATCCAGTCCAGAAAGGGTAGATACTCCTAAACTTTCTACTGGGTTTGCTTTTCTAGGCTTTGGATCAAATTGCAAAAGCTAATAATGGAAATGCATTTAAATTCTTAACATAATATGCTTTTTAGGCACGCCACGAGAAGGTAATGTTTCTCTTTTCTTCCTGCAAGAGAACATCAGGCATGCATTTAGTGGATAACTAGACGCACGCATCAACTTATGAGCTTGTGCTATTTCATTTTTTGTTTATAGGAATTTGCCTATGATATTGCATTAACTTACCCTATCAAAAGTCCTACTTTTCCCTTACAAAAATTTGACATCACTGTCCCATAGTGCCAATCAAAGTTGCATGGTACATGTTGCATTCTTTACATATTTCTCATGAGAAAGGATTTGTACTGATTTAACTTCATCTCAACAAGTGCTCATATACATGCTACCATACCAGAAGATAAGACATAAAAGAAACACTCATCAGAAACCTCTTATAATCAGTTCTAAATCAACATGAAAAGAATTAGATAATGCCTGTCCCTTGATAAATTTATAATCAAAAGAATGGCAATTAGCTCAAATTTGAAATTCAGCACAGAAAAGATTCAGCAAAGTTATGGCAGCATAAGACAGATACAGAAGTATACTGCTTTGAACTACAGAGGCATGTTACTGTACCATTGCATCTATCAACAAAGTATTGTATACCTGCGTTCGCGCTCTGCTATTGTATGATCCAAAATAACAACATAAGCCAAGTCAGTGGTTGGATATGCTGCCAGATATTCCTGTAAAAAGATAAGCTCATATAATGAATGCAATTTCTCATCTGATTTTACAATTTTAGAAACATCAAGTGCTGGTCCATAGGATTTCAATGAATCCATACTACATGATTACCATAATATAGAAGGACATATGCCAAACAGTGTGCATCTTTACCAATGCAATTATGCTAAAAGAGCTAGTACACCATAATCCAGTAACCACTTAAGTTTCAATTCAAATGACTCCTACTAAAAAGAAAAAATCCCCTGCTTAGACAAGTTATTTACTTTTCTTGTTAAGGTTTGTGGCAAGAAAAACAGCATATGTGATAACTCAACTATTATTCATTCCACCATTAAAATTCATAATGTGATAGTTCACTTGTAAAAATGTAGCACTTACCTTTTAACTGGTTCGAGTCCCATTAATTCAGTTACTAAATAAAAGCATAACTATGGAAACATAAATAGCATGTCAGGAATTGGATGCGACAACATATAAGGAGGGATTATCCTCAACATTCCGACACGAAAAACCTTTGACCATATAGGCTTTATAGAATGCCCAAATATGATAGCTTCTAAGTTTTAGGGTAGCTGCAAAGTCTTCAATTGAGTATGAAATAAAATAGATGCATTTCAACTGAGAAATTGTTTCGATATTTGCCGTCATGGCTAGAGTTTCTATATCAGTCTGAACACACAGATTGTATGTCATGATAAGATTATCTTCATGTATTTTTTAATCCAATAAGTTGGGAACGGTTCTTTTTGCTTACAAAATTATTAGTCGAATTGGCGAAATTAGTTAAAGCTTTTCAAAATAAAGCTAGCATCCAAACCTCACACTTGCTCTTTTGATCTTTTGCAGGTTATAAGTTTTTGTCTTTGTTTGTCTCCTTTTCCAATACCCAGAAAGACTGCAGCTGAATCCCCCATCTTAAAAACATGCTAACTAAATGACTATATTACACTAAACAACATCATAAATCCAAAAGTCCTACACATTCCGCACCCAATTTCCTAGATTAAGACGCAACTACTCATTACATCAGCAAACGTAAAAGGGAAACTCGAGCTTTAAATAAAAATGCAGGTACAAAACCTTCAATTGTATCAAAAAGTAGGAATGAAAACTAGTACAGTAAACCCTAGATTCAATAGTGTAAAAAGAGAATCGAGAGACTGACCCGAAGCGTTCGAGAAGCTTCGGAGGCAGTGGCGGAGGGGGTCCCATGGTGAGCAGGAGAAGAAGAAGAGAGACAATCAGCGACAGCTCTGCGAAGTGGCTCAGGTGGCTTCTTAAGCGAAGAAGATCTCAATCTGGAAGCTCCTCCGCCTCCCAAAGGCAACCTGGAGCTGGCCGGGCTCCGAGATGGACTGTAGATCGCCGACATCTATTGTTATGTGATGGAGATGTTTCGAAGTGGATGCTATCGAAACATGGGATTACAGCACAAAATGTAGTATTCAACTAAGCTAACTCTGAATTTGTCCTTTCTCCATTTGAAAAATGCAAAAAAAGAAAAGTGTTTGTAATCTGTCTCTCAGTGTGTGTGTGTGTGAGAGAGAGAGAGAGAGGGTGAGATGTGGAATTGGCAAAGTGCAAGAGTATAATTAGCTGTATGTCTTGCGGTATGAATGTAATTAGAGCGTAGTTTTATCATTAGCTGGAAGTCGCTAAGTTAAATGCGGGCACTTTCAACTGCTGCCAGGGTTTTTCCCCCATAATTCCTCCACCTCTGTTTGTATTTTCTTTTTTCCTTCCTTTCTTTATTTTTTATTCTTGTCATGGATCAAGGTTACATTTATTGTCAGTTTTTTAAATATTGATCCAATTCTGGAATTAGGTCATGACAAGGTATCTAATAAGTCAGTACCCATTAAGCAAACCCACCAAACTAACTCATACTGAAATTGGAAAAAATAGACAAGATGGAATACTACTAAATCTGGAAAATCAAGTGATGATACACATTGATTATATATCCAAACTTATATTTGATGTATAATTTTTCTCTCAAATCTCTATTTTAATAATATTATCTTTATTTTAATAATATTGATATTAATTTACAAAATTGTGTATACATAATTGGATCGAGCTAGTATAAATAAAGAT
Source organism: Nicotiana noctiflora (assembly GCA_032618575.1). Classification (NCBI taxonomy): domain Eukaryota; kingdom Viridiplantae; phylum Streptophyta; class Magnoliopsida; order Solanales; family Solanaceae; genus Nicotiana; species Nicotiana noctiflora. The sequence goes on along the minus strand of JASVEL010006559.1, from coordinate 78,905 downwards.
GTGAAAACAAAGTATAATATCAAAAATATCTGGTACAACCCAATGAAAAGCTTAGTTATGGAGTACTAGAATATGAGTACGAAGTACAAGACGCGGCTAAAAAACCAAGGTCTAAAGCAAACATAAAGATAGAGCTAATATTGCCTCGCGAAAAGTAGTAATGGCTAAGATAAGTTCAGCTACTTGTTCATCCACTAAGCCACTGAGGCAAGTGCCTTAAACCCCCAATATTTTAGTGCCTCATATTTCAATCGTAGTTACTAATTGCAAGGAATTTGATATATGGGATTGTTACGCAAATAGTCTGCCAGATTCAGTATTTACCTTTTAGTGAATATAGTTTATACATCGGCAATATACAATTATACATATTATATATAATATGCATCCGCCGTCTATTTTTAATTTAAGAGATTAAGTAGATGGCTATTTGGATTAATTCTTTTTTTTCTTTAAAATACATTGAATTAGGATAGAAATTATAGAAAAAAATGCCTCATATTAATATTTGGCTTTAGGCCACAAAATATATCGAGCCGCCCTGCACACATGCATTAATTGTGAATAAAAAGGACCCGACAAGATCATCCGCTCGATCTTCGAACTTAACCCTCGGACAAGTCTTTAAAAATTGCTTGATAATGCATACTTAAGTAATACAAAGCAATATGAGTATAAAATTGTATACGAGTAAAGCATGTGGGATATGAATACTAAAGAAGATAACATGAAAAATGCTACTACTTGAGAAATGTTAAGCTGTGGGGTTATGAGTTTGCTCACTCAAATATGAATCCGGCATTGGATCATGGGTTGAATGTTTGATTCACGTGATTTGATGCATCAATCACCTCGTCTTATCGCTACTAAAGTTACTAACTCATAAGAGACATACATCATGATGGAGCTAACTAAATGATGAAGTACACTAACAGGTGAACTAGGGCTAAATTCTGTGATGGGTGCACTCGGCCATATAAATAATTTTAAAAATAAATGTATTTGTTCTGTTATAGATCCTTGCGAAATTATTTCGAAAAATTGGCTCTAGTTCATTTAGAAAATGCGATTCAGGGAATTATATGTGGAGTAATTTCGCATAAATTAATATCGTTGCCTCAAAATTTGGCAACCTCAACTCCATTAGCAACTATAATCTCTTTTCGGTGAGGTCATATAAGTATTAGAAGTATCAAAATAATGTAAAGATAGCTAATGTCTCAAAATACAAAAAATGAAACTTAAGTTGACTATTGTCAACATTCTTGGTAAATGACCTTCGATCGGTATTTTGACGATTTTGGTATATTCGTATGATACTTTTGGACATGTACGCATGTCTTATTGGGGACCGGAATGACCTAAGCGCATTTCGGTGCGTTATGTGAAAATTTGAAAATGAGTTTTTAAGCTGAAAATCACATTAATGATCGATTCATATTATTTGATATTATTCTGATGGTTACACTTGTGTGCATGTTCGATTTGGAATCCGAGAGGCTCCGGTGAGTTTCGGATGTGTTACAAAAGAGTTCTATTGAATTTTGAATCACTGGTGCATCTGAAAATCTCGCATTTGCGAGCTCGCTTTTGCGGTCCAATTATCGCATTTGCAATAAGGGATTTGTGGGTTGGTACTTCGCATTTGCAAATATTTGATCATTTTTGTGGACTTTGGGAGTATGCATTTGCGACTTGGAGTTGGGAGCAGGCAGCTTTGCAAATGCGAAGCTTAGCTTCGTGTTTGCCGTTAGTGGACAGATCGCATTTGCAAGGATTTTGTCGCATTTGCAATGTTGGGTGGCCTGATGCACTGATTGCATTTACAATCAGTGTTTTACATTTGTGGGCATTGTGAAGAAGACATTGCAAATGTGACGTGTGCAGCTAGGTAAACGAGGGATAAATCGGGACTTAACTCATACTACACTATTTCTCAACCCAGACACTCTAAAGGTGATTTTTGAAGAATTTTTCTTCCTAAATTCATTGGGAAGCATCTCTAATCTACTTTATTTCAATTTCTCATTACTTTTTATCAATTTTTAACATCAAATCTAGGATTTTCATGGTAAAATTAGGCATTTGGTAAAATTGAGATTTAAACCTCAAATTGAGGTCAAATTTCGAAACAAATTGAATAACAGTGCTCGGGGTGAATGAATAATCGGATATTGGTATGGATCTCAGATTGTGACCAAGCAGGCCCGGGGTTGAACTTTTCAATTTCATCAAAGCTTGAACTTTTTTTTTCGTGAGTAGTTTTAAAAGGTTATTTTAAATTGTTTGATCGATAATTGGCTAGATTCGTTTTGTTTGGAGGCCTGTTTGAAAGGAAAGGCCATGGTTGATTGATTAATTAATTTAGTTGGATAGTAAGGTAAGTGCCATGTCTAACTTTGATTTGGGGGAATTAGGACTTTTTTGTCTATTTGTTATGTGAATTTATGTGAAAAATAGCGTATATACGAGGTAGCGAGTGTATATACGCTGTCATTGGATTAAAGCATGTGGATTGGGATATTTATTTCGTTATTTTCAATTATTTCATGTCATCATTTGACCGATGTTATTGCTTGTTGAATTCTTTAATTGTTACTTGCCTTTACTTATTAATTCATGTCTTTATCTGTTACATGCCTTAATTGCTAATTATTCTCTATTTATCAACTGTCTTTACTTTCTTACTGACCTTGTGTGTTACTAGATAGCTACTTTTACATGCTTTATGTCCTTGATTGTGTAATTCTTTTATTGTGTTTTATTCGAATTACATCGTAGTGGTTGTAAACGCTCATTATATTATTAATGTTTGAGATCGGGTTGTGCACCACAATAGTTATTGGTAATATTGAATGGTATCGGGTTGCACGTCGAAATAAGCATCGGTATTTGTGACGTCCCGATCCATCGTCTCATGGGTTACCATCTCGTTTTCCCTTGTTTATACTTCTTTATGCTTTGTTATCATTGTCGTATGCGATGGGTTAGTTTGGATTGATTTTTGAAGAAAATTAGACATTTACTCTCTTTAAGGGAGGCTTAGTTTAGAAAAGTCAATCGGTCATTGACTTAAGTGTTAGAGGGCTCAGATGTGATTTTCGATGATTCGGTTAGCTCCGAGGGATAATTTGTGACTTAGAAGTGTGATCGAAAGCGATTTTGGAGGTCCGGTGTAAAATTAAGGTTGAATTGATGAAGTTAGTATTTTGGCGAATTCTGGTTGATAGGTGAGATTTTGATCCGAATATCGAAATGGAATTTCGAGAGTTGGTGTATGCTTCGTTAAGTGATTTGGGATGTGTGTGTGAAATTTCAAGTCGTTCGGAGGTGGTTTGGTGAAGTTTTTTATCTAATGCGTGTTTCAGAAGTTTCAGAAGAACCTAGGTTTGAATTCGATGTATTTGATGGTTTTTGGTATTTTTGAGGTGTTTTAGTGATTGGAATGAGTTTGAATAACTTTATAAGATGTGTTGGTACTTTTGGTTGAGGTCCAGGGGGCCTCGGGGTAATTTCGGATGGTTAACGGGATATTTTGAACTTGTGAAATTGGAAATTTGTTGTTGCTTCTAGTATTTTCGCTTCTACGGAATTGGGACCGCAGAAGCGGTATCGTAGGAGCGAGGAGGAAGTCACATAAGCGAGAAGTATCGCATGTGCGAAATTGGGGACTACATCTGCGGGGTCACAGATGCGAACGTTTGGTCGCAGAAGCGGAGTTTTGCCCCTTAGTGAATTTTCGCAGAAGCAGAGCTTTGGGCCGCAGAAGTGGGATTTTTACCGCAAATGCGGTTTTGCATGGGCAGAGATATTAAAGATCATCGTCGCGAATTTTTGAAGGGTTTCTCATTCAAACTTCGGACTTGGAGATTTGTGGGCGATTTTGAAGAGGATTTTCTAGGAGCTTCGATAAGGTAAGGATTTTTGGACTTAAAACACGATTTTATGGATCAAATACATGGATTAGGGCTGAAAACTTATGAAATTAATGGACAAAAATGGTGGTTTAGGGCTTGAACTTAAGAGAGCAAAAGTTTGGGATTTAAGGGGTTATTTAGACTCCGATTTTGGTGTTCTATATATGTATAGACTCATGGCGAGATAAGAAACCCATTAGTGTAAGAACTTTTGAGATTAGAGAAATGGGCCATGGGCTCGAGTTTTGCATATTTCAGAATTTATAATATTTTTCGATTGTTTTCGATTGGATATTGTCCCTTTGGCATATCGTGACGTATTGGTTGTGGTTTTGGTAATATTCAATGCTCGAGGAGGCCGATTCGAGAGGCAAGATCATATTGAGCTAGTGTTTTAACCGGCTTGAGGTGAGTAATGAATGTAAGTGATGTCCTGAGGGTTTGAAACCCCGGATTTGCACATCATAGTGCTATTTTGAGGTGAGACACGCGCTTGATGATGAGCGCGAGGCCGTTACTATTGGGGATTGTGACTTGGTTCATCCCAAGTGATGTTTTTCCCATCTATTTGATTGAAACTTACTTGATATCATCATTATTTGTATAAATTGTCATATTTGGTTTTCGTGCCAACGGTTTGGGCCCTTCAAGGGTTGTTATTTTTGTTTTCCCACTATTTTGACATGATACTTAGACTCAGCCCAATTGTTAAAAACTTTTTTTCAAACTCAGTCACTTTTACTAAGATTTGAAACTTAAATGATATTTCTAATGGTGCTTTGGGCGGAGAACTACTATTTTATTATTGCCGAGGATTTATGCGATTCTAGACTAAGTATAGGATCGGGTTGAGCACCGCAACAGTATTATATTGATATTGATACAAGGCCAAGGGCCTAGTTGATGACACGAGATGGCTTGATATTGCGCTTGGACCATAAGGGGTCCCTCTCGGAGTCTTTACACCTTCAGTGACCGCCGTTGATGATAAATATATGGAGCGGCCTACATGTCGCAGCGGGTACTAGAGAGTATTGTACTATGTGTTACATTTCTTATATGACTGTCATTTATTTGCTTATCTGTTGCAGCATTTCCATAATTTATTTTCATTGGTTTACTGGTTTTATACTACTTGGTTTAAATTGATGCATTTATAGATTACAATGTGTCTATCTAGGATTTCTTAATCTCAACCTTTATTTATGTTTATTACTCATTGGGTCGGAGTACTCACATTAGTCCCTGCACCTTGCGTGCAGATCCAGGTGCATTTGAGACTGTTGAGGACCCCCAGTTGGGCAACACATATCCGGGAGCATCAAGGTAGCTGCATGACATCCGCACCCCTAATCTTCCATTTATCCATTTGCTTCATTACGTACTTCTTTAGAACAATATGTAGTAGGTTGATACTTATGTATTAGAGGCTCAGATTTGTGACACCAGATTCTTCGGGCTATGTAGTAGTATTGTTAGTTGGTATTCTGCATGTTTTAACTATATTTCAGATTTCCTTTATTATGACTTAGTAATTTGTATGTGCTAATTAATTATGAACTGTATAGAAATGGTTAAATGGTTGTTAAATTGGCCGGGCTTGCCTAGCAGTGTGTTAGACGCAATCACGATCGGGGTTGGAGTCGTGACAAGTTGGTATCATAGCCTAGGTTACTTAGTCTGGCGAGTCATGAGCCAGTTTAGTAGAGTCTTGCGGATCGATATGGAGATTTCTGTATTTATCCTCGAGAGGCTGCATAACCTTTAGGAAAACTTCACATTCTTGAAATTCTTGTGGAGCGGCCTTGTAAAATTGAGAACTAAACTTTTATTATTCTATTCTCTCATAGATGGTGAGGACACGAGCTACCGGACATAGCGGACGACCACCAGTACCACCCACTGAGACCATCAGTGGTCGTGGATGTAATCGTGGTCGTGGTAAAGGCATAACAGCTAGGGTAGCACCTGTTGATCCATCAATTGCCCCAGCTCAAGATCAGGCTGCAGCTGTGGACACTCTAGCAGCACTTGTTTAGGCACCAGGGTCTTCAGGAGGCCTTGGCACATATCTTATCAGTTTGCACTGGCCTGGCTCAGGCAGTTTTAGCTAACACAGTAGCAGCTAATTCAAAGACCGAGGGAGGTAATCAGACCTCACTACTCGTACATCTGAGCATGTAGTATAGTGATTTCAGACGTTGAGTACTTCCAGCTCAGTCGGTTGCACCATTTCAGGACTTCGTGGTTCGAGCTATGCCAGACGATGAGTAGCATCATCTTGAGATTTTTGGTAGGCTCCAGCCTCAGGCATTCAATGGTGCTGAGGGCGAGGATTCCCATTATTTTCTAGACAAGTGTGAGTATATGCTCCGTATAGCAGGGATTCTTGAGTCGAGTGGTGGGAGTATTTTGAGAGGCGTAGGCCTGTTGGTGCAGCACCCCTTAGCAGCAGTTCTCCACTCTTTTCTTGGAGAAATATGTACTACAATCCCGCAGGGAGGAGCTGCGTGGGTAGTTTGAGTGGTTGACATAGGGGGATCTGATAGTGACCTAGTGTGAGATGAGGTTTTCGCAGTTGGCATGTCATGTTATTTGGATGATTCTGTCGGATTGTGAGAGGATTAGGATATTTGTGGATGGTCTTAACTACCATCTCCGTATTTTGATGACTAGAGAGAGTTTTGGGTGGTATGTATGAGGAGGTAATGGATATCGCTCGTGAGATCGAGTCAGTTCACAATAGAGAACGAGATGAGAGGGAGGCCAGGAGGCCTCGGGATCAGGCAGTTTCAGTGGTGCTCCTTCTAGGGGCCATTTCCAACATGGTAGGGGGCGTTCTTTCAGGCCTGCTCGGTCGGCCTGTCCCGAGTATTGTGGGGCATCTTCATGACGTGGTCATCATTGGTTTCAGCAAGGCCAGTCTTCACTCAGCGCTCTCCCAGTTTAGAGTTCATCTCATGCCCCATCAGCTCAGGGTTCTTTTGTACCGAGTGCATCTACTAGTCACTCCAGTACGAGGGGTTACCTTCAGTCCCCATCTCCAGTGCCGGGTAGTTGTTATGAGTGTAAAGAGTTTGGGCAAATGATAAGGCAGTATCCTCGACTTTATGGTGGTCCGTCTTAGCAGAGGGACCAACCCTCGACTTTTGCTCCGATAAGTTCACCACCCGCCCAATAAGTCAGAGGTGGAGGTCAGGCAGCTAGGGGTCACCCCGAGGTGGAGGTTAATCAGGCGGTGTCCGGGCTCATTTTTATGCTATGCCAGGCAGAACATATGTCATTACTTCAGATGTTTTTATTACAGGTATTATTTCAGTCTGTCATAGAGATGCCTGTGTATTATTTGATCATGGTTCCACCTATTCATATGTGTCTTCATATTTTTCTTGTTATTTGGGTACACCCCAAGAGTCTTTTTCTTTACCTGTTCATGTGTCTACCCTGGTGAGCGATACTGTAGTTGTGGACCGTGTGTACCGATCGTGTGTTATGATTGTTGGGGGTCTAGAGACCCGAGTTGATTTATTGATATTGAGCATGGTGGACTTTGATGTTATTTTAGGGTGTGGATTGGTTATCTCTATGTCATGCTATTCTAGATTATCATGCTAAGACAGTCATTTTGACCATGCCAGGTGTTCCGCAGATCGAGTGGCGAGGTGCGATTGATTATGTCCCTAGTATAGTTATTTCCTTCTTGAAGGCCCAATGTATGGTTGGGAAGGATTGTCTTTCCTATTTGGCATTTGTGAGGGATGTTGGAGCTGAGACTCCTAGCATTGATTAAGTTCCAGTTGTGAGGGATTGTCCCTATATATTTCCTACAGATCTACCGAGCATGCCACCGGACATGGATATTAATGTTAGTATTGATCTGGTGCTGGGCACTCAGCCTATTTCCATTCTGCCATATCATATGGCAGCATCGAAGTTAAAGGAATTGAAGGAGCAACTTTAGAAACTCTTAGATAAAGGGTTCATTCGGTCGAGTGTGTCACCATGGGGTGCACCAGTTCTGTTTGTAAAGAAGAATGATGGCAGGATGAGAATGTGCATCGATTATAGACAATTGAACAAAGTAAAAGTGAAGAACAAGTATTCGCTACCTCGCATTGATGATTTATTTGAACAGCTTCAGAGAGCGAGGGTGTTCTCCAAGATTAATCTCCGTTCGGGTTATCACCGGTTGAATATCAGGGATTCAGATATTGATAAGACCACTTTTCAGGACTAGATATGGTCACTATGAGTTTCTTGTCATGTCTTTTAGGCTGACCAATGCCCCAATAACGTTCATGCATGTGATGAATAATGTATTTTAGCCTTATCCAGATTCGTTTGTTATCGTGTTCATTGATAATATCTTGGTATACTCGCGTACTCATGAGGAGCACGCAGAGCAGTTACGAGTGGTATTGTAGAGATGGAATGAGGTAAGGCTTTATGCAAAGTTCTCCAAGTGTGAGTTTTGGCTCAGTTCAGTAGCTTTCTTGGGACACGTGGTGTCCAACGAGGGTATTCAGGTTGATCCAAAGAAGATACAGGCGGTTCAGAGTAGGCCTAAACCATCCTCATCCACAGAGATTCGTAGTTTCCTTGGTTTAGCGGGTTATTCTTGCCGGTTTGTTCAGGGTTTTTACTCTATTACATCACCCTTGACCAAGTTGAGTCACAAGGGTGCTTCATTTATATGGTTGGACGAGTGCGAAGAGAGCTTTAAGAAGCTCAATATAGCTTTGACCACAACTCTAGTATTGGTTTTGCCATCAGCTTCAGGGTTTATACAGTGTATTGTGATGCTTTGCGAGTTGGTATTGGCTGTATATTGATGTAGGATGGTAGAGTTATTGCTTATGCTTCTCGTCAGTTAAAGCCCCATGAGAATACCTACATTGTCCATGATTTGGAGTTGGCTGCCATAGTTCTTGCATTGAAGATTTTGGAGGCATTACTTGTATGTCGTATCTTGTGAGGTATTCCCTAATCACCGCAGTCTTTAGCATTTGTTCAAACAAAAGGACCTCAATCTAAGGCAGCGTAGGTGGCTAGAGTTGCTTAAGGATTATGACATTATTATTCTTTATCATCCGGGGAAGGCAAATGTAGAGGTTGATGATTTGAGCCGTAAGGCAGTGTGTATGGGTAGCCTAACATATATTCCAGTTGAGGAGAGGCCTTTTGTAGTTGATGTTCAGTCCTAGGTCAATCGGTTTGGGAGTCTAGATATTTCGGATCCTAATCAGGTGTTGGCTTGTATAGTTTCTTGGTCTTCGTTGTATGATCACATCAGAGAGTGCCAATATGATGACCTGCATTTGCTTGTCCTCACAAACAAGGTGTAGCATGATGATGCCATAGACGTGACCATTGGTAAAGATGGTGTATTGAGGATGCAGGGCCTGATTTGTGTGCCCAATGTGGACGGGCTTCAAGAAATGATATTGAGGAGGCCCACAGCTCGCGGTATTCCATTCATCTAGGTGCCGCAAAGATGTATCATGATCTTAGACAACACTATTGGTGGCGGAGGATGAAGAAAGATATTGTGGAGTTTGTAGCTTGGTGTCCCAATTGTCAGCAGGTGAAATATGAGCATTAGCGACAGGGTGGCTTGCATCAGCAGATGTTTATTCCTGAGTGGAAGTGGGAGAGGATCACTATGGATTTCGTTACCGGACTCCCTTAGACTTTAAAGAAATTTGATGCTATTTGGGTGATTATAGATAGGCTGACCACGTCCGTGTACTTCGTTCCGGTTTGTACTACTTATTCTTCAGAGTGGCTGGCAGAGATTTACATTCAGGAGATTATTCGGTTGCATGGTGTCCCAGTTTCTATCATATCATATCGGGGCACTCAATTTACTTTGCAGTTTTGGCAGTCTGTTCAGCGGGTGTTGGGTACTCAGGTGTAGTTGAGTACAATTTTTCACCCTCATACGGACGGGCGGTCCGAGCACACTATTCAAATATTGGAGGATATATTACGCACCTATGTTATTGATTTTGGAGGGTCATGGGATCAGTTTCAAACTCTTGCAGAGTTTGCCTACAACAACAACTATTAGTCCAACATTCAGATGGCACCGTATGAGGCTTTGTATAGGAGACAATGTAGATCTCCAGTTGGTTGGTTCGAGCCCGGCGAGGCTAGGCTATTGGAGACAGATTTTATTTAGGATGCTTTGGATAAAGTGAGCGTAATTCATGAGAGACCTCGTACGGCACAGTCGAGGTAGAAGAGCTATGCATACCAGAAGGTTCGATATGTATCTTACATCGTTGGTGAGAAGGTCATGTGGAAGGTTTCACCCACGAAGGGTGTTATGAGATTTAGAAAGAAAGGAAAGTTAAATCCGCAATTTTGTACGCCCTTTAAGGTACTTAGGAGGATTTCGGAGGTGGATTATGAGCTTGCATTGCCACCCAACTTGTCTAGTGTGCATAAAGTTTTCCATGTTTCTATGCTTCGAAAGTATATTGGGGACTCGTCCCATGTTCTGGATTTTATTACGGTTCAGTTGCAGGGTGATTTGACTTATGAGGTAGAGCCAGCAGCCATATTGGAGCATCAAGATCGAAAGTTGAGATCAAAGGATGTTACTTTGGTGAAGGTGCAGTAGAGAGGTCGGCCCATAGAGGAGGCTACCTGGGAGAACGAAAGGGAGATGCGGAGCAGATACCCTCACCTATTTGAGGCTTCAGATATGTTTCTTAACTCGCTTAAGGATGAGCATTTGTTTAAAGTTGGGAGGATGTGATGACCCGACCAGTCGTCTCATGGGGTACCATCTCGTTTCCCACATTTTCTACTTCTTTATACTTCACTATCATTGTCTTGTACGATCGAGTTGGTTTGGATTGATTTTTAAAGGAAATGAGACATTTATTCTCTCTAAGGAAATCTTAGTTTGGAAAAGTCAATCAGATGTTAACTTATCTGTTAGAGGGTTCGGATATGATTTCCGGTGATTCAGTTAGCTTCAGAGAATGATTTGTGACTTAGAAGTGTGATCGAAAGCGATTTTGGAGATCCGGTGTAAAATTAGGCTTGAATTGGCAAAGTTAGTATTTTGACGAATTCCGGTTGATAGGTGAGATTTCGATTCGAGGGTGGAAATAGAATTTCGAGAGTTGTTGTAGCTTTGTTAAGTGATTTAAGACGCGTGTGTAAAATTTCAGGTCTTTTAGAGGTGATTAGGTTGTGTTTTTGATCGAATGTGTTCGGAAGTTTTAAAAGAACTTAGATTTGAATTCCATGTAATTTGATGGTTTTGGTATTATTTGAGGTGTTTTAATGATTGGAACGAGTTTGAATGATGTTGTAGGAGGTGTTAGTGCTTTTGGTTGAGGTCAAGGGGGCCTCGGGGTGATTTCGGATGGTTAACAAGAAGTTTTGAACTTGTGAAATTGGAAATTTCCTGTTGCTTCTGATATTTTCGCTTCTGCGAAATTGGGACCACATAAGCCGTATCACAGGAGCGAGGAACAAGTCGCTGATACGAGAAGTATCGCATGTGAAAAATTAGGGACTGCATCTACAGAGTCACAGATGCAACCGTTTGACCGCAGAAGCAGAGTTTTGCCCCTTAGTGAATTACCCTAAAACAGGAGATTTGGGTCGTAGAAGTGGTACTGCGGAAGCAGACTTTTTACCACATATGCAGTTTTGCCTGGGCATAGATATTAAATTTCATCTTCGCAAATTTTTAAAGGGTTTCTCATTCTAACTTCGGACTTGGAGAATTGAGGGCGATTTTGAAGAGGGTTTTCAAGGAGCTTCAATAAGGTAAGTACTTTTGGACTTAAAACACGAATTTTATGGGGCAAACACATGGATTAGGGCTGAAAACTTAAGAAATTAATGGACAAAAATGATGCTTTAAGGCTTGAACTTAAGACAGCAAAAATTGGGATTTTAGGGGTCATTTGGACTCCAATTTTGGTGTTCTTTATATGTATAGGCTCGTGGTGAGATAAGAAACCCGTTGGTGTAAGAATTTTTGAGTTTAGAGAAGTGGGCCCAAGGATCAGGTTTCCAATTTCGAGATTTTTAATATTTTTCGATTGTTTTCGATTAGATATTGTTCTTTTGGCATATAGTGACATATTCGTTGTGGTTTTGGTCAGATTTGACGTGCGAGGAGGCCAATTCAAGAGGTAATGGCATAGCGAGCTAGTGTTTTGACCGGCTTGAGGTGAGTAATGAATGTAAATGATGTCTTGAGGGTTTGAAACCCTGGATTTGTACATTGTAGTGCTATATTAAGGTGAGACACACGTTTGATGATGAGCGTGGGGTTGTTACTATTGGGGATTGTGACTTGGTTCATCCCGAGAGATTTTTTTACCGTGTATTTGATTGAAACTTTGGTATCATCATTATTTGTATAAATTGGCATATTTGGGTTTCGTGTCAACGGTTTGGACCCTTTAGGGGTTGTTATTTCTGTTTCCCCACTATTTTGACATGATACTTGGACTCAACCCTATTGTTAAAAATTATTTTGCAAACTCAGCCACTTTTACTTAGATTTGAAACTTAAATGATATTTCTAATGATGTTTTGGGCTGAGAACTACTATTTTATTATTTGAAGGCGTATATGATTCTGGACTGAGTATGGGATCGGTCTGTATGCCGTAGCAGTATTATATTGATATTGATATGAGGTTAAGTTTCTAGTTGATGCCACGAGACTGCTTGATATTGTGCATGGGGTCGTAAGGGGCCCCTTCCGAAGTCTACACACACTCAGTGAGCGCCGTCGAAGATAAATATATGGAGCGAGTTGCACGTCGCAGCGGGTAGTAGAGAGTACCGTACTATGCATTGTATTTATTATGTGACTGTAATTTATTTGCTTATCTATTGCAGCATTTTCATTATTTGTTTTCATTGGTTAACTGATTTTATACTACTTGGTTTAAAATGTTGTATTTATATATTACAATGTGTCGATCAAGGAATTCTTATACTCAACCTTTATTTATGTTCGTTACTTACTAGGTCGGAGTACTCACATTACTCATTGCACCTTACGTGCAGATCCAAGTGCATTTGAGACTGTTGAGGACTTCCAGCTGGGCAATACATATCCGGGAGCATCAAGGGAGTTGTATGAGTCTGCATCCCTCATATTCCCTTTATCCATTTTCTTCCTTTCGTACTTCTTTAGAACGATATGTAGTAGGTTAATACTCATGTATTAGAGGCTTAGACTTGTGACACCACATTCGTCGGGCTATGTAGTAAAATTATTAGTTGGGATTCCGCATGTTTTAACTCTATACTAATGTGCACATAAATAACGATATGTAGTAGGTTGATACTCATGTATTAGAGGCTTAGACTTGTGACACCACATTCGTCGGGCTATGTAGTAAAATTGTTAGTTGGGATTCCGTATGTTTTAACTCTATACTAATGTGCACATGCGGATTCTGTACTAATGTGCAACTAATTCAATATGACCGGTTACTCTCCTAAAAGAAAGAATTGACCTCGAGCCTGTCCCACTCATTCTCGTTTTCTCGTTCCTGACCCTGAGTGTGGATGGGTTAAGCCTTGAGCCAGGTCTTGATTGTTTATTCTGCATTACAACAGAGGAGACTTATTATTGATATATAGTTGTGGGCCCCACTGGTTGTTGACTTTCGGGTCCGTTTATATGAGTTTACTGCTTTATCTATATTTCTGTATACTATTGTTATTATTCATACATGTTTATTGTGAGTGTCTTGTCATAACCTCGTCACCACTTCATCGAGGTTAGACTTGTTACTTAAATAGTACATAGGGTCGATTGTACTCATGCTACACTTTTGCACTTATTGTGTAGATCCAGGTGATTGTCCCAACAGTGTGCAGAGGAGTTTTGCCCGAATCAACTTGTTGTGGAGACTTGAGGTAGAGTTGCTGGCTCGCAGTCCCTGGAGTTCCTTTATATTATGTCTTTACTGTTTACTTTTGTTTTAAATAGTTGTATTTCGTTTAGACTTTATTTGTAGTTCTCTGGTTGCTCATGCATTCATGACTCCAACTTTTTGGGATGTTTAGAGTGTTATTCTTCAATTAATTAAGTTCATTTCTGTTTCATACTATTAAGGTTTTGCTTTTAAATTACTGAAAATGATTAATTAATTAGTTAATGTTGGCTTGCCTATCAAGTGGACGTTAGGCGCCATCACGGCCCCACTGTTGGATTTTCGGGACGTGACAAGGTCTGGGAAGGGAGACTAGTTTCAAAATATCGAAGGCGCAACCACATTTGCGATGCTCACAATTGTGAAGTCCCAGCCGTAATTACAACTTTAGTGGATTAGGAACTATTTCGCATTTGTTCCCATTGATTCACATTTGCAATATGTGTAATTGCGAATAATAGTTCGCAATTGCTATATCTGCATATGGGTTAAAGGGGAAGGTTCCAAGATTAGCTTATTTTATTCTTTTCTATAGACTAGACTTCGATAAAAGGCGATTAATTAAAAGATTTTCTCCCCATCAATGGTTACTAATTTTAACTTTATATTAATTAATTTTCATTATTTTAATGATTTTCACCATTAAATCTCGGATTTAAAAGAGTAAAAATAGGATTTGTGTGTAGTAACTTAAGATAGTGTGTTTTGGAGACTTAGACCTCGATTTGAGGTTGGATATTGAAAATAATTATATATTGGACTTGGAGCAGAATGTGTTATCAGGATTTGGTCTCGATTTTAATTTTAACCATGTGATCCCATGTTGACTTTTGATAACTTTTAGAATTTCACAAAAAAATTGAACGTTTATTGATTAAGAATGTTCCTTTGGCATTGTTTTACTTTCTTAAATGATATTTGACTAGGTTTTGATCATTTTGAGAAGTATTTCTTAGAAAAATGGTATTGATGTTTACCTCAAAAAATGTGAGTAACAATTAAAGATTATTTGTGGTTTTAAAGATATGTGATATATTCTAATACTAGTGATTAAACAAGTAATATTAAGCTTAAGTAAGAAGAGACGATGAATCAAATCAGTGTTGTTGAGGCGATAGGGGCATCGAGCTTGGTTTTCCCAGGGACCTCGAGGTCAGCTAAGAACAATAAAGTAAAGACAATAAGGGTGAAGAATAATTGTTGAGCACGTTAAATGAGAAAGGTATAACAAAATGTTCTTATTACAGAGAATTATGTGAGATAATCCTTAAAAATTAATTGGGATCCCCTTTATATAGGGGAGAAAACCCCAATATAGTACATTCCTAACTGTGTAAATAATTCTATTGGTAAAGGTGTATAACGACTTAGTACGGACTTGTACCATTTCGTATGAACCATATCCTTTAATTAATGCTCTGATCCATGTGTCTTTGAGAAATTCCCGCTTTTTCTTGATTGTCTTCGAGATTGTGCTATCCTCAATGTAGGTCGTGTCGGGCCTTCGATCAGCTTCCTCAAGGTGGGTGTCCCTTAGCCGGATTCGACCTCCACCACGAGTCTCCCGAACTCGAACCTAAAGCCCAATTTAAGACTTCAAAAATCATGCTCATCGATTTTGAGTGTGTACAGATAGTTCCCTCATTTCTTAGAATGAAATGATATGAAACTATTTGGATTCTCGAAGTCATTTATGATGACAACATCCTTATAACGTAAGCATTGAAATAATTGAAGCATCACGTCAGTTCTTTTCCCTAAAAATAATAAATGCACCTCAGAGCCGGTTGGCCATTTGTGTGTACAAATTGTTGAACACGTTAAACGAGAAAGGCATAGCATAATATTCTTATTGTAGAGAATGATGTGAGATGATCCTTACAAAATGATTAGCATCCCCTTTATATAGGAGGAGAAAATCCCAATATATTACATTCCTAACTGTGATAAAGAATTCTATTGGTACAGGTGTATAATGACTTAGTGCAGACCTATACCATTTCGTACAAACCTTATCCTTTAATTAATGCCATGATCCACGTGTCCTTGAAAAATTTCTGCTCTTTCTTGATTGTCTTCGAGATTGTGCTGCCCTCGATATAGGTCACGCCGGGCCCTCGATCAGCTTCGTCAAGGTAGGTGTCCCTTAGCCAGATCCGACCTCCACCTCGAATCTCCCATACTTGAACCTAAAGCCCGATTTAAGACTTCAAAAATTATTCTTATCGATTTTGACCATATATAATTGGGTTATTGAACTTATATGAGAATGAGGTAAATGTCTTACCTAGCTTTGAGTTGAGAGAAATTTTCTAATAAATAATATTATTTTCTACATGCAGGAGTGACGCATATGCGAAGTGACAACCGTATATGCATGTCATAGGGTTTTCCATGCCCAGGGTTCATTATATACATCTTTGTGCCTTATTGAACTTTGTGATGTTTCTAACTCGTGTTTCATTTCCTTATAAAACTATATAAGTACAATCATTCATACTATTAAATCATTTTTAGGCGTATAACATCTTAAATGAGCATAAAGGGCTATTCTTAAAATTGTTTCCATACTTGACTTGATTGTAGTCATGCCTTATACCACAAACACATTCTGTATCAATTATTCTTGTACTACTTGAGCTTCTTTATTTTTTTTATAGATCATGATTAGGGCCTTGAGGCCATATTTTGCACTGTGGATATTTTTGTGTGGTTGATATGATATGGGCACAAAGGATATTTCCATGTATGATATGAAATTTACATATTTGTTGTCTCCTTGCAATAGTGACTTTGTCACTAATATATGCATACTTCTTGATACTTTGTGGATCTTGTCCCATATTGACTTTGGATTTGTATTTTATTTTAATATGGACTTTGTCCATTTTAAGTATGAATGGAAAGCCATTTTTTACATTTTCATGATTAATGAGTTTTGACTCTACTTGATTTGGTGCCTCGATACTTCTCATTATTTATCATGCTTGATGTGATTGCAAGACATATATGTTGGGTGAAATTGACTATATGATAGATTTTATACCATTTAGAGCTTTCTTGATATTGGAGATCATGAAATCTAGTAACTTGAATTACTTCATGATCTAGTGTTTGATTCACTTTAGATATTGCACTCTCATTAGGTACTTGATGTCAATTTGATAAAATTATTTTATGAATTCTTTCTTTCACCCTTCTATTAATACATAAAATACTTGTTGATATGAAGTAATAATTAAATTTTATATCATGGGAACTGGAGAATTTAATGGCTCCAAACCCCAATATTTATGTGCTGCTATGCTCGATATTTAGCGATAGCTTATTATTATTGTTGGTTATGTATTAGAAGAGGCTTGAGCATAGTCATAGAAGTAGACTATTTAAAAGCTTACATGAAGATTATACTTGCATAATCTTATATATATTTTTTAAAGCTTTCACGAGTTGCACATGATCCATGTGACATACTTATAAATATATTTTGAAAAAAATAGGCATGCTATTTAATAACATGAAATGGGTGAATCATTTGTCTATTTTGGGCATACAAGCCAAGTCTTGTCATGTACTTAGTTATAATCCGACCGATCGCCCCTATTTATCTCTCCTTCTATGCTTAATTATGGTTATTTGACTTTCTGGGTTGGTTGGATTGGTTCCGAGGAGGATTCAAAGTAAATTGGGACACTTAGTCCCAGGGTCGAAGGCTTAGGTTGAAAGAATTGACTAGAGTTTGACTTTTACATATACAATTCAGTAATGGAGTTTTGATTGTTCCATTAGCTTTGTATGGTAATTTTGAACTTGGGTGTATGTTTGAATATTGATTACAGATCCGTAGATTGTTTTGACTTAAATTGGTGAAAGTTGAAAAGTTGAAGGTTTGGAAGTTAGAGAGGTTTGACTGAGAGTTGACTTAATTGATATTGGTTTGGATTTTTGTTTATGACGTTGGAATAGGTCAGTTCTATCATTTATGATTTGTGTGCAATTAGGTTCAATCGGAATTGGTTTGGTATGACTTAACATTAGTATTAGAAGTTGGAAGTTCATTAGTTCATTAGGCCTAAATTGGAGTGTGAATTGTGATTTTGATGTGATTTGAGGCTTCCAATAAGTTTGTATTGCATTTTAGGACTTGTTGGCATGTTTGTAAGGGGTCTCAGGGCCTCGGATGTGATCCGGATGATGTTCGGCTTTATTTTGGTGTTAAGGGACTGCTGATATGATATATGGTATACTCTTCACCGCGATCATGGGGATTGCATTTGCATAGTGTTATTCAGTATTAGAAGGTTTTGTTATTCATGTTCGGGAAGAAGGCAACGTGTTTGTGAAGGTTTATAGGGTCTATGCATCGCCATCGCGAGAGCGGGACCACGCTCACGTAGAAGAGAGAGGCTGGCGAGGGCACCAGGCCTTAAGCCTTCACGTTCGTGAATGGGAGGACGTGTACACGTAGAACTAGCTCTATGGAGCATCGCATTTGCGACCTGGGTATCATATTCACGTAGGAGCTGTCGCGCCCCATTTTTCTTCATTTAGTCCGGGTTTCAACATTTTTGGTACAACTCCTTTTCCTTTTGGGAATTGTGTATCGAATTTGAAAAGTTACCACCTAACGGATTTAAGGTGCGTTAGGGCACCTAAAGCAAATAACTCATAAAAATGGTTTGCATTACCAGAGATTCGGTAAGGGCTCGAACTAACCTTGAGGGGAAGTTGTTAGGCACTCCTCGAGGTCCACAACAGTGGGTCCTGGCCAAACTCGAATTAGGTGAATTAGTCTTGTAAGCAAATAACGCAATTTAGACGAGTAGATATTTTGTTTAAAACAAGGAGTAAATGGGGTCCTAAGTATTTTATCCTATAGGATCACTTATGTGCGATACTTGGTAATCGTCTCCAAGTTGGGATGCTACACATAGCATTAGTGCACAGGTCATCATATCCTTTACTACCTAATTACCCTTCCCTTAGTAGTTATATAAGCGATTCTAATTAAACGTATTGTATGTGTGCATTACTTGTCCCTTACTTATGGTCCTGGAGGTGTTTAGGACTTTTAGTTAAGGTGGATCTAAACCTTCCTACAGTACTTAAGGAGAAAAATCTAAGCGACAAACAAAACACATAGGATTGTGTGATTAAGGGAACATTTAAAGGCTCACATTTACCTCCACAAATAAGCAAGCAATTGCACGTCTCATATAACAATATTTCAGATACTTTAAAAGTCTTATAACAGGATATCTAGGTGAGCACAAAGCAGAATATATGCAGTGTTTTTATTAAAGTGAGCAGAAGGTACTTAATCAGTTTGCCTACTGATTTTAGGACTTGTTGAATCTTGGCATTTCACAAATATCAAACAAAGCACAATTTTTTAATTTTAAGATTGTAGTCGCCCGTTATGAACATGATATCTAATTGTTAGTCATAACGGCAATAAACCGGTAAACGATTTTAAGCAGGCAATTTGGTTCACTATGTCCTATAGGCATATCTAAGTGCTGCAAATTATCACAAACGTTATAGAAATAATTTTTAATAAGTCTGATATCTAAGTGTTGGGATTGCTTTTATACTTATTTCTTATAGGCATGATTGTTATTTGAAGAAACTGATTTTTATAAGGTTTGATTACATGTATGATATCTAGGCGAGTGCAATAAAAAATCCTAGAATATGGTTGCTAATACACATAAGAGAATTCATGAACATGATTGTTGAGGATGAGTTAAGGACAACCTAGAGACGGGATTTCTAGCACGGATGTAATCATGCATAAAACATTTCAGAGCGAATAACATGATAAACCTATGAGCATGTCTTCTAATGCATACAATAACCTATAAGCATGGTTTATAATGCAGATAGGTAATGTTAACAGTCCTAAGAGAATGCTTTCTATTCTATTTCCCCACAAAACTTATATAAAAGTCTCTCACATTTTTACTAACATCCTCAATATCTGTTTTACAAAAATTGTTATTACTTACCAAAATGAATGATTATAGCATTGGGGTTTTTAAACTATAGGAGCATGGATAGGCCCAAAAGTAAACATGAAAAATGAGGCCTTCAACCAAATATGCAATACCCCAATAACTCATAGTATCCAAAAGAGTATTCTGGTGCGTCAAAATTCTCAAGGGCCTCAGGGAACCCCGAGCAATGCTCGCACCCAGACTCTCTTTAAAGGGAAATAGTCTTCGTGCATTATGGAAAGGCCAGACCCAGTGTGTCAGAGTTTATATGAGTCTCATCGACTCTTAAGCAGTGCTCATACTAGAGGGGCAAGATCCTAGATAATTTAAAAGTAGGAGTGGAAAGTAGTGCTTGAAAGTTTAGAAACACTACAACAAAAAAGGTCTTTAGCGGCAATTTTTTTTGCCTTCAGCGGCAATAAAAATTGCCACAAAAATCTTTACCGGCAATTGATTATTTGCCGGTGTAATTGGCGTCGCTAAAAGTTTTAGCGGCAATTATACTGAATGTTGGTAAAGACACTTATTATTGCCGCTAAATATAGTTACTTTTAACAACAATTGTTACTGGCTATAACAATGGCTACGAAAACTGTCTGAGAAATCTAATAGCTTATACATTTAGGGGAATTCTTATTGCCACTAAAGACCTATTAATTGCTTGTAAAAGGGAAATCTTTTAGGGGCAGTTGTAATCACAATTAGAACTACTACTTCATTTGTCCTTATTTATGTCTTTGATGCGATTCAATTATCCAAACCATTGTAATAAATATTAATAATGAAAGAATAAATATTTCATTAAATTTACAACAAATAAATACATCTTCAAATTCGTAGTTTCAAAGTATCAACATTACAAAAAAAGACATCTAAATTCAAATTCTAAGTAGTGTCTCTTCATTCTTCATCATAATGAAAGTCGCGATATGCTAAATTTCTGAACTTCATAATATATAACCTGAAATAAAAATACAAAGTAATATTAACATCATGACTTACAATAGAACAATTGCAATTTTTTTATAACTAATGTACTCTTTGCATAATTTTAGAATTAAATAGAAGAACAAGGACAACTATCACTTGTTAAAAAATAGAAGTTCAAGGACAATTAAGCAAGCTTGTCCCATCTGGTACAAAGTGATCATCTTTAGCATAAGCTTGACTCTAAAATATACTATCTGTAAGAGCCTGAACGATCTATTTTGAAGATTTAATTGTGCACAAGAGTGTAGCAACCCCTTTTATCCACCGGGATAAGGAGCTATATTGCACCAAATCAGCCCCTCATATTACACCATCACAATAAATGTTTTGTGCATGCAGTCAATCTAATAAAGATCAACAATTCGCAAATGAACAAGTAGCATAATCTGACTACATTTCAAGGAAATAGGATTACTCGTAATCCAAATCCACCAGAAAAATGATAATAAAGATATATATTAAAAAAATTAAAAGAAAAAGAAAATCCATCAATCACAACTTACCAATGAAAAAGTTAGCTAACATATGCCCATGGGAGGAATAGAAAGAGTATGGGAAAGAAGAAGAATGTATCCCAACAAAGCTTCTTTCTATATCTGTAATAGTTTATTTGCGACAATACTACACTACAAATCCAGCAAATACGCCAAAGACCTTTGTGGTTTAGACAACACCTCACAAGATTGAAATATAACAAGAACAATAGTGGCTTAAAATTTATAAAGAAACATCATATGCTAGGTATATTCTTGCCCTTCTTATGTAAAAATCTTCACTTTACTAGATGAAAGAATATATATTAATAGGATACCTTACCTTTGCAGTGTCAAGTAAATTGACAACATATATGTGAAAATCCCTTTGAAGCCAAACAACATCATTATCAGCACCATGGAATACCTACAACAGAGGAAACAAATTTTAGGAGTCATTTGCATTTGGTGATGCAAATTATGAAATTAGCATACTATAATATTTCTAACAATAGCGTGGAGTTAGCGTCTTGCACTTTATGCATCCAAATTTAAGTATGAAAGAAAATTATTAATCGGCACACAAATTAACAAGGTCACCTTGCAAATTCCTGGATTGGCAAATACAGGCCTAAGAATTCCCATTACATCATGCAAAGCTATTGTATCCACAAGATAATCTTCGCTTCCAATTGATGTCTGCTCAATACATGAAAAAAGCTACTTTTACCTTAAATATTGACAATTTATTCATGATACTAAAATGCTCAAATTCTGTGTCAATAACATCAATTCGTGCACAAGATCTTATGCCGATGACAACAATCCTTCAGTGCTTTAAGTTGTTCTGCTCATTATGATCTATTCACGATCATTAACGGGAACAGTGATGTTAATTGAATGAAAGATTCATCAA
Organism: Nicotiana noctiflora; assembly: GCA_032618575.1. Classification (NCBI taxonomy): domain Eukaryota; kingdom Viridiplantae; phylum Streptophyta; class Magnoliopsida; order Solanales; family Solanaceae; genus Nicotiana; species Nicotiana noctiflora. The sequence goes on along the minus strand of JASVEL010006559.1, from coordinate 56,685 downwards.
AACTGTTAGCATGGAATTATTTTAATAAACTGCACTTAGAGGAATTGACTTAATTATCTATTTAGACATTTAGAGTATTGACAAGATGAACTCAACAAATTTCTAAGAAATGCATTGACAAAAAAATGTCTTAACAAATTTCTTTAAGATGCACTACTTTTCCATGATTAATAACATGTGAATATTCATTTTTTTTTGTTTAGCTATGCAAGATCAAACAGATTCCTAAAATTTAGATTGGAAAACTACTTACCAAGTTCAACCATTTACTCATTTGCTGAATTAAATGGTTGAAAAAGAGAAGCAATGTATGTTCTTAAATTGGCATTTATCCAAAGCATTAGTTTGTATAACCATAATTCCTTCTCAAATAAATATAGAGAAAGATTCTGCAAAAAAATATTAAGTGGCTAGTAAGTCAAATTTGATGGTGTTGCCAACTTATAATTATATTATAATAAGACAATGTGAGATGTAATCCCTGTCATTTTTAAATTTCTTTCAAGTACCATATAAATAATGAAAGATCAAAGAAGGAAATGTAAATACACAAGGGAATACCACTTAAACGCCGAATTGAGCCTTCTAAAATAATGCTTCTATAATAGAACAATAAAATATCATAATTTTATAGGAAAACTTTCATAGAAGGGGCTTTCAGATTTGTAGCAGATGTTTCTTCTTTGAATAGCTATGTGGAATCCATCTTTTACTACATTGCAATCAAATATAACATGTTAGGCACTCTTTTTGAATACTTTGGTGTGCATTTGATGATGCCTAAAGATGTAAATAATTTCATAAGAAGTTGGCAAAATAAGAGGGTAGCAGCAACTAAGTCATTAAAAGATGTGAAAGTTCTGTCCCATTGATAGATTAAGTAAGTCACTGTCAATAGCAGAAACTTATACGAAAACTGCAACAGCAACACCACTGATGGAAAAAAACCTTTAAGTTTTCAAGTTACACAAAAGCATAGTACAAGAAGATTAGTATTCAGCTTTGGTGTTGTGCTACAAATAGCTTTCCTAGTATACTATAATAATTTCTGCATCTATCTGTTCAAGAAGGGAAAAGAGCAGCAAATCTCAGATCATAAGATAAAATACCCATCATCTTAAGTCCTTAACTCTCCTAACAACTACATATTTCGAAAATCTAATTACAACAAAGTACATTTGTGCAAATGAAACTTCTAGAATATTGACATATTTTAAAGGTATAATAAAAGAAATTCAACATATATGCTAATCCATCTACCGCATGAAGAATGTAAAATTAACTTGAAAACATAATAGGAAATGGATTATTTTCATATTAAAAGATACCCAAACCATATTGAATGCAAAATAAGTTTATATAGAAGGTTGTCTGTAGGGTACATCATAACTTATCTTTCCATTAATTTATATCATAAGTTAATGCAACAAAGCGTTAAAATGGGTAATCAACTTCCTAAGACCCTTAATGGACAACATTTTTTCATAATAATTACTTTAGGTAATACATTCAAATTTGAAAATAATACTTAGTTCTTTCATCAAATATATGTAACACTTGTAATGCAGTGCACTCAAATTGGAAAGTTAGGATGAGAATTCTTACCGGACATCATCTCAAAGCATGGCGTATTCTTAAATTTCATCCTCTTTATCCCCAATATGAATCATTCATATGAAATTATCCAACTTTCAACCTCTTTAACTCCAATATGAACATTCATGACTATCCAACAACCCCTCGTTTGAGAAGAGTAATTTAAACAGATAAATAATCACTAGAAAAAATTTAAAAAAGTAGTGAGAGGTACATGGCTAGAGTAATTTGTTTGGTAATTGAAAAGAATTATTTATTTTTCTGTCCTCTTTTCCTTTATATGTATATTTAGATAGAAACGGTCAAAAAAATTGAAACTATTGAGAGCAACTACATAACTATAATTCTTTACTTTCACTACTCTAAAGCTTTGATTTTGAATACTTCTTTTAGCTATAATTTCTCGGTGTTTTGCTTTTTAGATCTATAGTATATAGAGATTAAATTTCATTCACTTGAGGCAACAAATTCAACAACATAACAAAAATGACAATAAAATCAAATAAAAATAAATTCTACAAAAAGTCAATAATAATCCATAAAGCACCTGATGTAGAAAACTGTTTGAAAAAAATCTCTTAACAGATATTTGCAATTTATCAGAATAGATAAAGAAAAAAGAGATTAAACAAATAATAAAAACAAATAGAGATAAATACATACCTTCTGCTCATAGGCCTCTTGGCTTCTTCAATTTCAGAAAAATAGCTTCCTAATGATTCCTATACTACGACGAGTGTCGACGACGAAGAAGAAGAAGCACAATAACTTTTTTTGCATTTGTTGGCGGCACTATTGACGTTGTCGAGTAGTAATCAAAAGAGAAAGAACAAGAAAAATCAGATTACCAATCGAACAGGAAATAGAGAGATAAATTTTGGGCTAGGTTTTTAGTAGAGATTCATTGTTGATTCCTCTATGTCCTGGATGAAAAGGAAATAAAAGAATGACTAATTAATTATGAATATTAAGGGGGGAAATGAAAAATAATTTGGAGGGAGTGCATAAAAATGTCCCGCTCTTGGACTTTTTTCAAGAGTTGTAAAAGGTATAAGGTTTAGTGGCGATTACAAGTCAATTACCGGGAAACAATATTTATTCTCCGCAAATATCCAATTGCCGCTAACATTGGCCTTTACAAAATAAATTAGCGACAATTATCATATTGCCGTAATATAATTGCCGCTAAAAGCCTATATTGTGGTAGTGAAATAGTTTTAGAAAACAATTTAGAAGTAAAACAGTTTAGGGGTACAAATTATTCAGGAGTAAAACAATAGTTAGTAGCATTCCAAAATAAAGGGTCTCAATAGAAACACAATCACAAAGCAAATGCCCATATTTAACAGAAAGAGCTTAGCACCGAACTCATCAATCAACAACATATAGGATCAATTAATTTAACAAGGTTTCTCATGGTCTTGATCCCCTAGTTATTAATATGTTACCATACAGGCATATATTAATCATAGGACAACATGCTATGATCAAACAATCACACAGAAAAGAAAGTAGAGTTGAGGGCATAAAGACCATGACTTAATCAGAAGTTTGTTAAGGATGAGCACTTCGTGTGGAAAGGCCAGCCCCAGTGTGTTAGAGTTTAGAGGAGTCTCATCAACTCTTAAGTAGTGCTCACACTGGAGGGGCAATATCCTAGATATTTTAAGAGTATGAGTGGAAGGTAGTGCTTGAAAATTTAGAAATCGTTCTAAGAAAATAATTTAGAAGTAAAACAGTTTAGGGGTACAAATTGTTCAGGAGTAAAACAATAGTTAGAAGCATTCCAAAACAAAGGGTCTCAATAGAAACATAATCACAAAGCAAAGGCCCATATTGCCCAGATTTAACAGAAAGAGCTTAGCACTGAACTCATCAATCAACAACAGATATGATCAATTAATTTAACAAGGTTTCTCATTGTCTTGATCTCCTAATTATTAATAGGTTAACATACAGGCATGTATTAATCATAGGACAACATGCTAGGATCAAACAATCACACAGAAAAGAAAGTAGAGTTGAGGGCATAAAGACCATGACTTAATCAGAAGTTTGTTAAGGATGACCACTTAGTGTGGAAAGGCCAGCCCTAGTATGTTAGAGTTTAGAGGAGTCTCATCGACTCTTAAGTAGTGCTCACACAAGAGGGGCAAGATCCTAGATATTTTAAGAGTAGGAGTGGAAGGTAGTGCTTGAAAGTTTAGAAATAGTTTTAAGAAAACAATTCAGAAGTAAAACAATTTAGGGGTACAAATTGTTCAGGAGTAAAACAATAGTTAGAAGCATTCCAAATCAAAGGGTCTCAACAGAAATATAATCACAAAGCAAAAGCCCATATTGCCCAGATTTAACAGAAAGAGCTTAGCACTGAACTCATCAATCAACAACAGATAGGATCAATTAATTTAATAAGGTTTCTCATGGTCTTGATCCCCTAGTTATTAATAGGTTAACATACATGCATGTATTAATCATAGGACATTATGCTAGGATCAAACCATCACACAGAAAAAACGTAGAGTTGAGGGCATAGAGATCATGGCTTAATCAGAAGTTTGTTAAGGATGAGCACTTGAATGGGGCAAGTAGACATAGGTCTAATGGCATAGAGGCAGACATGTAGACATGTTGAAAGTAGGAAACACATATGTATAGTTAATAGAAGCAGGCATGCTAACATGATGGAAATAGAAACCCTCTTGGTCTAATAATATGTAAGTAGGCATTCTGTTTAAGAGTATTAACACGAAGCACATAAGTCTACTTAAAAATAGGCAGGCTGATAATAAAGAACATATTGGTTTAATAACATAAAAGTAGACATGCTAAGAGCAAGAAGTACACACGTTAAATCATACACAGATTTAAATGATAGTAAATTGGAGGCACACATGTTAAGAATTTGGTAATAGAAGAGCGACACAGATAGGATTCCAAGATTTAGCATTGGCTTTCAGCCGGCTAGACAGTGCAACAAACAAATAGTAGAAGATTATAATGGAGAGCACGAACTTTTAGGTATGTTTTTTCTATGTCTATGTGTGTGTGTTAAAGAAACGAGGTGAAACTTATATAACATTCAATAGAGTATAGTCAATAAGGTAAAGCGGTTCAAAGGCTTGCAAAAAAGGTAAGAAAATAATTAGTCAATCAATTAGGCATGACATGGCCAATCAATAAGCAAATAATCATTGGGATTGTATCTAAAATAACTCGAAATTGAGGTCTAAATAAGGTAAACGGTAACTATGATAGCCAATTAAAGTCAAAACAATGAAAATTCGGCAAGCAACAGGGCGATTAATCATACAAAATAAGGTAACATGAGTGAATAGAGACTAATTTAAGGTTGGTAAGGTAGTCGCCCCACAAATTAAGCTTAGTAGTAACAATTAAGGCAAGTAGCATCAATTAGGAGTCCCAAAATAAGGAAAGCAAAAAAAATTGTAGTAAATAATCATATCAGTAAAACAAAATCCTTTCAAACCCTAGACGATTTGGTTAATCATTCAATTATTCAAAAATAATGGTAAATATTGAAGAAAGTTATGAAGCAATCAAACGAACTAAAACCAAAACACAATTGTGAAAAAAATCATTGAAAAAATGGTTAATCTAACACGTATGAGTTTTAGAAAAAGTTTCGTAGAAATAGACAAGGTGAAAACCCTAGTTATTAGAAACATTTGGATCGATTAACAGTAAGGAAAACAATAAACCTTTAAAGAAAAATGCTATTGGAACTCGAAATCACTTCAGATCTACAACAAATAATAAATAATCAAAACTCTAATTTGGAGGAACATTAAAATCTATTGATGATAAAGAGAATATAATTTTTTTAAAGAAATCTACCATATAAAATCAAAAATATTTCAAATATATAAGGATTTGAATAGATTCAAAGTGTAAAAGATGAGGGTTTTGAGAAAGTGTCAGAGATAAAAGAAAATCTGGTTTAGAACCAAGGATTCGAGCCATAAACACAAGATAATAGTACTCACAAGCATAGATGGTCGTAAGTGGATTTTAAAATGGTTTCAAATAAAATCTGGATTGGATCTCTTCGATATCCATTCATGAAACAATAAAATCGAACAACTAGAAGAGGTAAGAGGCCGGTGGGGGCCTCAAATCACGAGGGAACCCCATGTAACAGATAATAATCGAAGGGTTTAGGGTAGATTTAGGTGACAATACCAGGGTTAGGGTTAGTTTCATAGAGAACCAGAGAATGAGCGGGATTCAAGGGCGACTATCTTTGGATAGTGGCTAGGGTTTGGGGGTAGTTTGGGCTTAAAAAAAAAAGAAATTGGCAATGGGGGCCGTTGATATCAAAGATAAACGACCAAGTTTACAAGAGGTTTGGGTCGGGTAGAGGTTTTTAGGTTTTGAGATGGGGTGGTTTGGGCTTAGGTTAAACTAAATTAGGCTGGCGAAGGACCGATTTTGGGTATAATTAGGGGCTATTTATTACATACCCAGTTTACTAAATAAAATAAAATTTCAAAATATCTAATTAAATGATAAAAATAATCTTTATGCATGAATGTGATTTAAAATAATTACTTAATATTATAAAATATAAAAGTCATTTTTTGTAAAGGTAATATAGTTATGCATCTATGTGGGCCATTATTGCAAACATGCAATTATAGTCTTAAAATGCAAATGTAATTGTAAAAAATGCAGTTAAAATATTTGAACATTAATATGAGCCTAAATGACGAATTATATGATTAAGTCATAATAAAGTAATATGAGGGATATTTTTGAACACTTATGTAATTAAAAATACAGAAATAAATGGATTTAAGGCCTTTAAAATTTATAGAAAATTTTGTAAAATATTTGTGCATGTTTAATTGTATGCACTGTATTTTGAACATATGAATGCATATTAAAATATATGAGAGAAAAATTGGGCATCAACAGCTGCCCATCTTTACTAAGAAAGAATGAAAGAGTTTTCGGGTAAAGAATGATGGGCGATTTTGACCGAATGGGATGTTTTGAAAAATAGAGGCCGAACCCTGGTGTTTGAGCTGCCTACATATTCCTAGTTTTACAAGAATAAGGCCATGTGTAGTTCTGGACTCAACGGTGAATGAAACCGATAGAGTTATTATAAGAATTGTAGCCAGCTTCAGCAGAGGTTCTTTTGTGAAGGGTAGAGTCTGGGGTATAACGGATGTTTTATAGGGCCGATATATAAATGGTCACAGAGTAAGGTGGGTAATTGATGGGAATCAGTTATAATGGCAAAGTGAAAATGGTACGAGCAAAGACCGGAGAGAAGGTTGCTCCTATTTGAAGAATAGTTACCTCATGGATAACTTGCAAAACTTAAACAATGTTGCATGTAAGTATATAGGTTACTGCAAGAATGTAAACATGATGCAGATTCCATTTGTACCATAAAAGATTGTGATGTCCCTAGACTATGATGTCCTGGGCCATGAATCATGATATAAGAAATTCACAAGCCATGAAATGATGTTCTCGAGCCATGAGGATGGTGCCTCTGAACCACGACGCCTTTGAATAATGATGTGCAAGTATTGAGAGATCCTTATGCCATGACATGGTGTCTTCAAGCTATGAGGATGATGCCTTCGGACTTGACACCTTTGGACAGGTTAGCTATATGTTAGCCTATGGAGTGTAGAGATATGATACTGAAGGTGATAACACGACAGAGATTGGTCTTGTGCGGAGTTTAGGGGCAGATCTTAGCCCGAGGGAAGAAGATAATGTCAAGTTTAGAATAGAACAAAATTTATGAACGGAGGGACAATGCATAGTCCTAAGAAGGCATTGCCTTGTGCAAATATGGAGGTAAGGCTTAGCCTCATGCAAGATTTGAGATAGGGCTTATTCTCATACTTCGAGAAGGTAGTGCTTAACCTTATGCAGGAAGGGAGGCGGGGCTTAGCCTCATGCAATATTTGAGACAAGGCTTAGTCTCATGCAAAGAGAAGGCAGTGCTAACCCTTATATAGGAAAGAAGGCAGGGCTTAGCCTCATGTAAGATTTGAGACATGGCTTAGTCTTATGCAAAGAAAACGCATTGCTTAGCCTTATAAAAAAGATAGGCATGGCTTAGCCTCGTGCAAGATTTGGGACTGGGTTTAGTCTCATACAAAGAGAAGGTAGTGCTTAGCCTTATGCAGGAAGGGAGGCAGGGCTTAGCCTCATGCAAGAATTGAGACATGGCTTAGTCTTATGAAAAGAGAAGTCAATGATTAGCCTTATGTAGGAAGGGAGGCAGGGCTTACCCTCATGCAAGATTTGTGAGAGGGCCCAGTCTCATGCAAAGAGAAGGCAGTGCTTAACCTTATACAAGAAGGGAGTAAGGGTTTAGCCTCATGTAAGATTTGGGACATGGCTTAGTCTCATGCAAAAAGAAGGCAGTGCTTAGCCTTATATAAATATGGAGGCAAGGATTAGCCTCACGTAGAGAGAAGGCAATGTTTAGCCTTATGCAATGAGCAAGTAGCAAATAGGAGTAGAATATTTTTTAGCTGGAGAGACATTTGCGTCTGGTGGCCTGCTTAGTAGTGATTTTGATATGTTTATATTTGCGAATACTCCTGTTATGTTCAATGTGCCTGCATCCAAAGAAAAATTGTGAGCTTTATAGGGGGAGATTGGTTCGTGCCTCAGCTGCTGGCTTTGCTTTGTTCTGCTTTTGGAACCATGTTCGAGCTATGTAACACCTGGATGTTATAGAAATAAACTTTTCGAAACTATGCACTTATTGGTCAAATATAGTTATTTCATGTTATAAAATAGAGTGATTTGTAATACCAAGTAAATTAGATGAACTAGTGACCGTAACACATTTCAAAGACATTGCAGCTTTCTTGTATTAGAATTTTGAGGGTCCTCCTCAAAATTCCAGTTTGGTAAATGATCATTCAGCCGTTTTGCGTGCAATGAAACTTGTTGAACCTTCTCCAAAATTTTGAGAATCCTTCTCAAATTTTTTCCCGAGTTTCTTAACCAATTTCTGACTGTCTGACATATGATGGCGTCAGTTGGACTTGCTCCAGAATTTTGGGTCCTCAAAATTCTGCCCCAGTTTCTAGGTTTGATGGAAAATGAAAATTTTATTATAATATGACTGAACCCATATGGCTGCCTATGTATCCCCTCTTAAAGGGAATCAGGTCAAGCATAGTCCATTTATATCATATGAAGGAATGTAAAAAACTAAATTTAGTATCTCTTGACTACGTCAGAATTGATTGGTTTCGTCCAAACTTCCCCATCCATCTCTCCGAGTATGAGTGCTCCTCCTGTTAGCACATGTTTGACCATGTAAGGATCTTGCTGATTGGTAGAAAATTTCCATTTGGCTTCATCTTGATGCATGAAGATTTTCTTCAGCACCAACTTTCCCAATGCAAACTATCTTGGTTTGACCCTTTTGTTGAAAGTTCTGGACATTCTCTTCTGATAAAGCTGACCGTGACATACTGCGTTCATTTGTTTTCTGTCTATAAGGGCCAGTTGCTCATAGCAGCTCCCTATCCATTATGTATCACTGAGTTCGGCTTCATGTATGATCCTTAAAGAAGGAAATTCTACCTCGGCTATAATGACACTTTCGGTACCATAAACCAGTAAATAGGGGGTTTCCCAAGTTGATGTGGAGACCGTAGTGCAGTACCTCTATAGGGGAAAGGGTAACTTCTCGTGCCATTGTTTTTGGTTTTCTACCATCTTCCTTAGTATCTTCATGATGTTCTTGTTAGGAGCTTCTATAGCTCTATTCATTTGAGTCATGTATATTGTAGAGTTTTTGTGCTTGATTTTGAAGGTTTACTACTGAGGCTGGCAGCATCGTCAATGATAGTGGACTCGGGAACTCCGATCGGTAAACAATACAATCTTTGACAAAGTTTGTGATGACTTTCTTGGTCACAACTTTGTAAGAGTGACCTCTACCCATTTTGTGCAATAGTCGATGACCACTAAAATGAACGGATGCCCGTTTGAAGATTGGGCTCGATTAAACCGATGACATCCATTCCCCGGGCAGTAATAGTCCAATGTGCACTTGTTGCATTGAGCTCATTAGGTGGTACAATTATCATATCTGCATGCACCTGACATTGGTGGCATTTCTGTATGTATCAGATGCAATTCGTCTCCATGTTCATCCAAAAATATCCAGCTTTCAGTATTTTTCTTGGCTAGAACAAATCTATTCATATGTGATCCACAAGTTCCGGCATGTATTTCTTCTAGCAATCTGGAAGCTTCCTTTACGCCAACGCACCTTAATATTCCCAGGTCAGGTGTTCTCCTATACAGGGTTCCTCCACTTTGGAAGAAATGATTGGATAGCCTCCATCGTGTGTGTTTCTGAGTGTGGTTTGCACGCTTTGGATATTCTCTTATTGACAAATATTCTTTGATGTCATGGAACTAAGGTTTTCCATCCGTTTCCTCTTCAACATGAGCATAGTAAGCTGGTTGATTGTGGATTCTCATTGGGACGGGATCGATGAAGTTCTTATAAGGATATTGTATCATTAATGACAAAGTGGCCAGTGCGTCTGCAAACTCATTTTGAATTTTAGGTACATGTTTGAATTCTATGTATCTTTTCATCAATTCCTGCACGTGATACAAGTATGGTAGTACCTTGGTATTCTTCGTGACCCATTCCCCTTGAACCTGATGTACCAAAAGATCTGAATCAGCAATTACCAGTAGCTCTTGTATATTCATATCGATGGCCATATTGAGCCCCATGAAGCAAGCTTCATATTCGGCCATGTTTTTTGTGCATAGAAACCTAAGCTTCGCGGATATAAGGTAGTGTTGACCTGTTTCTGATACCAAAACTACTCCAATGCCCATTCATTTAAAGTTTGCAGCTCCATCGAAGAACGTTCTCTAACCACCATAAGCTTCAGCAATGTCCTTTACTATGAATGATACTTCTTCATAGGGAAAATACATTTTCAAGGGTTCGTATTCTCCTCCCACAGGATTTACGACAAGATGGTCTACCAATGCTTTCCATTTGACTGCCTTCTAAGTTACATAGATGATGTCAAACTCATATAGCAATATCTATAATTTAGCTAACTCCCCGATCGTCACTAGCTTCTAATACATGTACTTTAGAGGGTCTATCATGGATGTGAGGTACGTGGTATAGGCACGGAAGTAATACCTCAATTTTTTAGTTGTCCAGGTCAAAGCACAACAGGTGCATTCCAGCAGAGAGTATCGTGCTCCGTAAAGTGTGAACTTCTTACTCAAGTAGTATATGGCTTGCTCCTTTCTTCTTGTCTTATCATGTTGTCCAAAAGGAAATAGAGGTGTATATTGATGATGTCATTCGGTATCATATCATGGAAGATGGTTGTCATGGCTCTTATGTAAGTAGCCCAGTATTCTTTAGACCGAATGTCATCATCATGTAGCAGTATACTCCCTAGAGTGTAATGAAAGCTGTTTTATCTGTGTCTTCTTCATCCATCCAAATTTGGTGATAACCCGCAAAGCAGTCCACAAAAGGTTAGAGTTCATGCTTGGTGCAATTGTTGATCAGGATGTGTATATTTGGTAGTGGAAAGTCATCCTTAGGACTTGCTCTGTTTAAATCTCGATTGTCAACACACACCCTGACTTTCCCATCTTTCTTTAAAACTGGTACAATGTTGGCTAGCCAAGTCGGGTACTCAACTACCTTGAGAACCTTAGCTTTGATTTTCTTAGTGACTTCCTCCTTGATTTTCAAGCTCATGTCTGGTTTGAATTTTTGATTTTCTACTTTACTGGCGGACACTTGGATTGGTAGGAAACTTATGAGCCACTATGGATGTGCTCATACCGGTCATTTCATCATATGAACACACAAAGATAGCCTCATATTACTTCAGGAATTGAATGTACTCTTCCTTCTCTACCGGTGATAAACGAATTCTTATTTGAGTCTCATTGATGATTTCGGCGTCTCCCAAATTGATTGCTTCAGTCTCATCCAGATTGGACTTAGGTTTATTCTCAAAGTTCTCGACTTCTCTCACAACTTCCTCATGTATTTGACCCTCTTATTCTGAGTCACTATCTTTATGTTGCGTTGTCTCATTACATGTCACACTCATCGGTTCATTAGGAAAAGATAATAATGAATAACAAATATCAATGCATCAATTAAATTTTGAAAATATCCAAAACAAGTATTGCTCGATGATTGAGTAATTACTTTAAAACAAAATGTTCCTTTAACACAAAATCACTAAAAACATCTGAAATGCCTATCATGGCTATGGAAATAAATTAGGCAAAATGCCAAGCTACAGGGACTTGGCGCGCCCATGATAGTGTGGCAGTCCAATTCCTGAGAACAACTCACTTCTTAACAATCTGAATTGTGAGTCCTTCTTCATCCTCCTTCTCCTTAATTATCGCACTGCAATTCATATCCTCGTCTTCCATGAACATGTTCTCAGATAGGCTAAAGATTCTTCTACTGCAGTCCCCATATTGTATCGACATAATGAAAAGTCTGACCCAAATGTGGCACTGGTTGATCAAGAGGGTAATGATGACCACGCCATGGTGGCAACCAGTCATTATACTCCTGCCAGGTATACTGGTACCCCAACCCAAAAGTTGTGCCATGAAGTTTCAGTTATATCGGTTTAGTAATGATCTGGAGATCCTTCCCCAGTCCTTTGCAAGATTTGTACCCAGACCATGCCGATATGCTTTCTATTTTGTTACTCCACCACTTGTTTTTCTCAATTGCGTTGACATGTTCAATGTGGTGATAAATTTCTCCATACAACCTTTTTCTATTCTCGATGACTGTGGTAGTTTGACTCGTGTAAATGGGGTTACTCCCATCTTCGTGAATGACTACCTATTGGTGGTTCCACTTGAACTTTACGTCTTTGTGTAGTGTGGAAGCCACAGTCGTAGAGGCATGTATCCAAGGTCGACCCAATAAAAGATTATATATAGTTGATATGTCAAGCACTTGGAATTCAACATCGAACCAAGATTGCCCCATCTGCAAGGAAAGGTTAATATCCCCAATCGTGGCCCTTTGAGACCTATCAAAGTCTTTCACGTTTATAGTTCCTACCTATATCTCGTGGAAATCTTTGCACAATCTATTTAGAGTAGTTAAAGGACAAATATTGAGACTCGAGCCCCCATCTATTAGGACCTTGACAGTGAATTTATCTTCAAATTGTACCATGATATACAGTGCCCTATTGTGGCTTAAACCTTCATTCGGTAGTTCATCCTCATGGAAAGTGATCTTAAGACTTTCAACACTTGCCCTACCATGTTGTCCATTTCTCTACTGGTGATGTTGTTGGGCTCGAAAGCTTCATTTAACACCTTCATCATAGCACTCCTAAGTGTTTTCGAATTTTGCATTAGCGACAAGATGGATATCTGGGTGGGAGTTTTGTTTAAATGTTCGACGATTGAGTATTCCCTCGCCAGTACTTTCCTCCATAAATTGTTTGCCCCAGTTTCAATAACAGGTTGCTTAGTATCAACCTCCTTGATCGATCCTCCTAAATGTTCGGAAGTATAGATCCTTCACTTTCTGGTAATTCCTTGTGCGGCATCAAACTCTTCCATATTTTCTTTTCCCTTTCGCCCGACTTCTGCAACATAGTCCCACGGTATGGCATTGGAATTGAAGGGAGGTATGTTTGCTACTGTCACTGTGAAAGGTGTGGCCACTTCTGCCTCAAATGGAACAGGTGTGGCTTCAGATGGTACTACATTTACCTCAAACGAAACTGATGCAGTGACCTCAACTTCGATTGATGTCTATATTTGTACCATAATAAGAGTGAGTGTGATTGCGTGTTTAAAATCATCTCCTTACTGAATAAGCCTGATTGACCCATTAGGATCATATTCTTCATCTATCTCTATCATATATACCCATCACCCCTATGATCTGGAAGAGGATTGTTGCGGACATTGAGTGCACTTTCTTTTGCCTATATGACCTTATTATTAATTAATGTGTGAATCGTATCGTTCAATGTCCAACATTTATCAACGGTGTGCCCCTTTATAGAGGAATGATATGCACAAGTTTTATTTAAATTGATCAATTGAGATGAATTTTCCATTGGTATAGCAGGAATATGGGTGACATAACCAGCAACCTTCAGTCTTTCGTACACCTAGTCGATGGGTTCAGTAATGGTAGTGTATTATTTGGGTGGTTTGCGGTCAAAGTTAGGTAGGGGTTTTTGGTAATTTAGACGAGTCGTAGGTGAATTATAGTAGGCTAGTTGGGTGTTATAAGTGTGATAGGCGGTGGCAGGTTGGGAATATCCGAGAGTTGAGGGTCGGTATGTAGGCGGAGGTGTTTGGTATATAAGTGGAGATTTTGGACCCTAGGTCACCATTATTGTCCCACTTCTTTTTTTTTGATATGCTGCCTGATTGCAATGATTTATTCATGTCCTGTAGTGCCTCAAAATGTGTCACCATCCCACATTTGATACCATCTTCAATCCTTTCTCCGATTTTGATGATATCGGAGAACTTGCGATTCTCAATGACCATTAGCCTTTCATCTATGGGTCCTATGCCCTGGCAAAGAACTTGTTCATTTGTTCTTCTTCTAGTGTTCGTCTGACCTTGGTTGCTTCCAACCTTCACCGAGTAGCATGCTCGCAAAAAGTCTTGGTTGGCTTTTTCTTTAAGTTCTGGATATAGAAGACATCCGGTGAATTCTCTGTATTGAACCTAAACCGGTCCATTATAATTCCTTGTTCACCCAACTAGCCCACTTCTTAGGGTTCAGGCTTATGTACCAGGACAAGGCATCTCCGTAAGACTTCTCATGAAGAGCTTCATTAAGATCCTTTCATCTTTTCTGACCCCCATGATCTTGTCATAATAAGTTCTTAAATGAACCTTGGGATCACATGTTCCATCAAACATTTTGAACTTGGGAAGTTTGTAACCCTCTGGCAGTTCCATATCTGGTTGTATGCATAAATTCTCGTAGTCCGGACCTTCTATCCCTTTACCTCCCTCAACACCCTAAACTTGGCTTGTCAATTTCTTGAGCTCTTCGGCCATGTTCTTGATCAGCAGGTCATTCTTAGTGGATTCTGGTGTGTAGGAGACCGGTTGAGTGTAGTGAGGTATAGTTTTTACGTATATATGATTGTTTTGGTGACTGCTAGGGATTTTGGTGCAGTGGTTATCATTGGATGAATTTTGAGGATCGAGAATAGGTTGTGGTGTGTTCTGAGGGGTGTGATAAGTAGTGTCTTGCGAGTACTGGATTGGTGGATGATGGTGTTGTGGAGGAGTTGGTATCGATAATTGATTGGGATTTTGAGGTGAAGTTGCCTATTAATGGGGTGCAGGAGGAGTGGATGCTGATTTGCCGTATTTTTTGGGAGGTGCTAGGTTTTTTGTATTTTGTTTGTTGATGTCGTTTAGATCAGGGTGAGGGAGAGGTTTGTTAAGTTGCGACCTGCTCAAGTTCTCCCTGTAACTCCAGTATCTTTTGTTCCAACCACAAAACCAAGTCATTTGGTGCCGGAGTACTCCGACCGTCTGAAGTTTCTGCATTCTCAGCGTTTTCCTTTCAAATACCACTTAAGTCATCCATCTTAAATTTTCCTATGCTTTTCGTATTACTTGGATGAGGAGGAGGTTGAGAGCCTCTAGATCTCGTGTGATATGCTGATGATGCCAATATGTGTGAACCAGTCTTAGGGGATGGGAGTAATAAATAATAAAGAAAAACAAAAGGTAAACAAGTTTGTAGGGATTCCAAAAAGTGTGTAGTATTTAAATACATACTATCGAGATGTAAATTTGCATCCTAGTTTGGGAGCCTCGTTGTGCTTGAGGTAGGCTTATCGACAAATATATTTAAGGAAATTCAGTGTCAATAATTGCCTCATTTCATTAATGTAAAGATAGACGACCCAAAATGACACTAAATAAGATAAGTCAATAACTACACTTGGCCTTGTTACATTTGAAACACAAGTGAACCTAATCTACCTAGTCCAAGAAGGACCTTCTCCAGGCTGGATGCTCTTGTCGATCTAATCCCCCAATACATGTAGGTTCTATAGTAAGAATGCCCTCGCCAATGTCATCCTTCGTTCCTTTCAGCGTTTTAGTAGTCGGTGACTCTCTTTCTTATTTTCCCATCCAATTCCATCAAACTGTACCCCACATAATCCAACCCTTCACCAGATTTTTATCTGCCTTCTCTTTCCACTCGTTGATCATTTCTATATCAGCCTTGTGTTGCTCCATATGCTCGGCTTCAGATTCGCGTATTCTTTTGTGCAACTTGTTATATTTCACTTGTGCTTCGACGACTTCGCCTATGACCCTATTTTTGATACCCAATTTTTTTCTATGTACTTTTATATGTAAAATACTTTCAAACAGAACGTACGTGTATATATAAGCATGCCCAAGAGTGCTGGTATTTTTTCCTAAGTTTTAAATATTTTAAAATAAATTTATTATCTATTTTTAGCAGTACAAAATACAATAATTATTCTCAAGATTATCATTTTGGTGAATAATTTATTTCTATTCTCATGTTTACACTAAAATATAATTAAGGTGATTTTTGTGTATTTTACAAATTTATTTGACATTTTTAAAAGCTAAATTGCGTGTAATTACAATTATAACCTATTTTACGGTTAGTGGCATTTTAAAATTATAAATTTTTTTTCAGTATTTTTTGATTAATATGTATATAGTATTTGTTGGCTCAATATTAATAATTAAATGTTAAAATTATTATTACTATTTTTATAAAATAAAAGGGTGGAAATTGGCTATTTAACTTTTAGCCCATTTCTATTTCAATTACAGCCTCATTTCCTTTCACACCTTAAATTGACCCCAATTTTGCCCAAAATTAAACCTAAATTAGCCGACCCCTAACCAGGTTTAAAAACCCACCTAGCTCCCCATTGGTCCCGGCTGTTGATCATTTTGATCAACGACCATAAATTCCACTTTCCTTTTTTAATTCCCAAACACCCTTGGCCTAATTCATTTCACATAAGACGCCGCCTCCGAACCCGCTTCGTCTCAATCTTTCTCAAACCTCTCCGAAACCCTAATCATTTCTTACCTTATCTCACCATGTTTCCACCGGAATCCATGGCGTCTCCGACCATGAACGATCTATACTAATCCTTTCTCACCATCAGACCTAAGTTATTCAAGGTTTGAAGCCCGATTTCGATGGCTCTCTTCAGATCTTTTTCTGAATTGTAGATCTATGGCTTCTTCGACCATTATTCTGGCATGTTCAAGCAATATGAGTCTTTTCGACACGGGATCTGACTCTCTTCATGACCTTTCTCATTTCTAAGGGTTTCTCTACAACTCTAAGCCTTCTCGGGTTCTGTACTTGCTTATTTTCTTAGATTTATGATATTTCTAGGCTATACTTGACATTTTAAAGGTTTTCCCCTAATTTCCTTTTCAAAATCGTTCAATCTCGATTTTAGAGTTTCTGAAAAGTTTCTTCAAATATCTTTCTATTTCTTTGTGTTCTTTCTTTATGCGTGATCATCTATGCTAGGCTCGTATGTTTTCTTTCCTACTATGTATGAGGTTACTCTTTTCTATTTTTATTATGCAAGATTCTTCTATTTTTTGGTGTTATTCCTGTACTCGCATGTTAATCAGTATTGTTTTCCTTATTTTTTGCTATATGTGTTTAGGGTTGAGTTCTTTGATTTTGTTCACTTTACTGAACTTTGTTTTTTGTTCCTACTAAGCATATCCCATCTACTTTGTTTAAAACTTGTATCATCTATTTCTTTTGAACTTGTTTAAATTCCGAGTTTTCTCAAACGTGTTCTCATGACCTTGAATTAGCGTTCTTTCTATCGTGTGTGTTTGTCTCTCATAAGTCTTTGGAAAAGACTTCTGAGCCTCTTTCAATGAACTGTTTTCTCACTTCTATGTGTGACTCAATTCGAAATCCTAGGATTTGGAGGTTTCTTTGGCAAGTGGTATTAGGGTTCCACTTTGGGACCCTAGGCTTTTAGATGAACTATGAGTAACTGAACTTGAATCCTTTTGCTTGCGACTCTAAGGCTTTCTACGTTTGACTATTTTTCTAAGTAACCCGACTTTTCCTTCTGCTTGATTGGTATGCTTTATATATGAGAAATTTCTCTTTCAAAAGGTATTTTACCAACTAATTGACTAATTCTGAAATCCTTACCCTTAGGCTCTCTGAGATCAAATGTGCATTGTTCTCATATGCTTGATGGCCTCCGCCCTTTTTTCTACCAGAAGTATTGCACATAGTTTTTAGGAAGGTAATCCAATTCTGTCACACTGTCTTTTCCACTTGTATCACCCCCCATGAAATAAATAAAACCAACTTCTACCTCATCCCAAAAATGCCAAAATGCCACAATGCTAAAAAACTTCAGGCCAATTGATATGTGCAACATAATGTACAAACTGATCACCAAGATTATTGTCAACAGAATCAAACATTTGCTTCAAAACATCATTGACCCTACTAAAGCTAGTTTTTTAGCCAATAAAAGAGTTGTTGGTAATGCCATTGTGGTCTAAGAGTACATTACGCACTTCCAAAATATGAAAGATAAAAAATGCCAATATGATCCTAAAAGTAGACTTAGAGAAGGCTTTTGATAGGTTGGAATGATTTTTCATCAGAGAATCCCTTCTTTCTTCAAATTCCCCTGTAAACTAACAACCCCAATCATGTTCGGGCTTATAACAAGCTCCACCCCCATCATTGTCAATGGTACACAGATTGCCTACTTCAAACACAATAGAGGCATTAGGCAGGGAAATCCCATGTCGCCCTACTTGTTCATCATATGCATGGAAAGGCTTTCCAAAAATATTGACAATCCTGAAACTAACTAGGACTGGTTCCCTATCAACATCAACATGGGAAGACCTAAAATCTCTTATTTGTTCTTTGATGACGACATTACTATACTTTTCATAGCCTATAGGAGAAACTATGAGATAATCTTATCCATATTGGGCAATTTTAACACTGCATTTGGTCAGAAAGACAATCTCCATAAATCTATTCTTTTTCCTTCAAACTTCCAAGAGCAGCGTGCCACAAAATGCAATGACATTTTAGGCATAAAAAATGCTAGACTTTAGGAAATACTTGGGTTTTCCCATCTTCAAAAGAAGGCCTACAAAAAGTAACTTCCAATTCATCATATATGACCTCAATAATAGAATGACAGGGTGCAAAACAAAGCTCATAACCATGGCTAGTCGAACAACTCTAGCAAAATCTTGCCTTGGTAGCATTCCAAACTATGTAATGCAGTATATCTAGTTACCTTCCGAAGTTACCAACCAAATTGACAAAAAACAAAGGAATTTTATTAGGGTTACGACTCCAATTAAAGGAAAGTTTCATATGGTTAAATGGGCCACTATCACCGAACCTAATAACATAGGAGGACTAGGCCTCCAGCAGGCCCACCAAAAGAACATAACACGCCACACGAATCGTGCTTTGAGACTCCAAAATAATATCCATCTGGGCTAAGGTACTAATGTGAAAGCACTACATTGGAAGATAGTATAGGGTTTAGACTAAGACTAGGACTTGGAAAAATATTTAGGAGGGATGAAGATATGCACCAGTTGCACTAGATGGGTGGTCCACAAAGTGTAAGGTTAGATTCTTTACTAATACTTGGCTCCACAACATGCAGGAATGGATAAAATCCTATATGGTCCATGGTATCAAAATGACATGACCACACGACTAAAATAAAGACTCCAATGGGGTCTGGGACTTCAATAACACCCCCTATCTAATTCCCTATGACATCAATATGGTAATCACTTTCTTTCCCAACTACACCTTAGTAGAGGATAAACTAATCTGGAACCTCATCCCAATGATATGTTTAGTACCAAATCAGTCTACTACTTTCTTGATGCACAATGACACTTCTAATAAAGACTAATTCAGCTAGATTTGGAAGCTAAAGACCCCTTATAAGATTAAGTTCTTCATATGGCTCATGCAGCAAAACAAGCTGCCTACATGGAATCATTTACTCCACATTGAGTTGAGAATTAGTACTGCTACTTCTGTGATCATGTCATACAAGACATAAATCACGTTTTCTTTGAATGTGCTAATGTTAAAGGGTCATGACAACAATTACCGAACCAGTGCAACCATAAGCCTAACCTTATAGTAAATCCATTTTTAACGACAAACTAGGAAGACACATGGAATATGCTCCAAAATTTGGAATAAAATGATTGCATCAAATTGATACAACTGCCGCCCTTTTGCCTCTAGGTCATCTGGTTCACTAGGAACTCTAATGTCTTAGATAAGAAAAGAAATCAGATTAATATGCACCAACAATTGCAAAGGCTGTGGAATACCACCATGTGACCACCACATTCAGGCATGTTAAAATAATAAAAACCTTATACCTAAAGTGACAACTATTTGATATGGGCTTCTATAAGTTGAACACTAATGTGACCTCTTGCCTTATCACACTAAAAGGGGGTAATTGGAGGGGGGGGGGGTAATCAGAAAAATTAGTGGGGATTGGATTTTATACTTTATGCGGGGATCCTAATAATAGTGTTACGGTAGAGAGGCCAAAAATAGCTAGAGATAGACTCACTCTAAAGTGTGCTGGAAATGGTAAAGCATGGTAACTTAACTCCCAACCCCATAATTTTTGAATGTAAGTTTCTGATTGAGCAGCTCGGGAAATCAGTCATAGGGCATAGTTATAGGGAGTAGAATCAAGTGACATACTTCTCGCGAAACAAGGACCCAAGAAGGAAGTTTTGACAAGACCTAATTTTTGGCACTTCCTTTGGTGTTTGCAAATAATGCAGTGTGGCCAAACATGTGAGGGATTATTTTTCAAAGAAAAATCATATATATATATATATATATATATATATATATTGCTATTGGTCCCTACCTTGTGAGATATCGCAGGTTTTGTAAAACAGAATTAAACCCTGAAGAAACCCTCGTGCCTGGCCTCGCCTCTCCGAGTATCATCGTTTCTCACTCATTTACACTTGAGATGATTAAAGGAGGCAAAGCAACTGTGCTAACATTTGCTGAAAAAAGCAAGGTTAGTGACCCATTAGTCATTTACAAATTTCCTTCACTTATAAGTACTATTCTTGAGATATATCCTATGCGCGCTTTCTCAGAATATATTGGAGTCAAATTGGCAAGGTTACCTCAATACCGTGAAGGCTGATGCTAAAGGAAGGTATGTGCTTTTATTTTATGACGAGAGATTATTATTATTAACTGAAATTGACTCCTTTCCTTCTGTTTGTCGTGTGATTATTACGTTCTTTGTTCAGCAAAGGGGAAATATACACTTCAAAAGTCCGGTATTTGGTCAAGAGAGGCAAGCCCTACGTCTGGGTAGCCGAAAATGATATGCACAATGTGGTATATAGATTCTCCTTTAACATTTTGTAATTTTAATGTTTTGGCATTATGTATTATTTCTTTTCAACCCATAGCCAACTTATGCTTGCAGTTGAAAATATTGCAGTCGTCTCATCTTGCTCTTTCTTCTGTAGCATAGACTTCAAAATCTTCCAACCTAATTAAAAATTTGTGTTGAATCCAAATATGATCTTTCTGGCTCTGGATTCTAGCCAACTATTGTTTAACTAAAAAACATTGTTTCTAGTGGACATGAAACTAGCCATCTAAATCGTGGAGCAGAAGTATTTATCTATGCAGATGCTCAGTGCTCTATTTGCTGTGTGAAACTTCTGCTGCTGCTGATTTTTACCTTGAAAGATCAAGAAAGTATTATTAGAGTAACTACTCTCTGATTGTTCATCTAACTTGAATACGAATCAGTTTTACATTTTAAGCACTTTGATATTGGATTTTTGTAGTAATTCTAATTTGCATCTACCAAGTAACATTGTTATTTCTATGAATTACTTTGTCTTACATGTGGTACCGGGTAACATGTAATAGAAGGATGCCTACCAAGGTGAAAAGTAAGTCCTATAGAAAATCTATAAGATCGGTTATGTTTTTTTTTTAAAATTTTTTATGAAGTAAATTAGAAGACCAGCTATGTTATATGTAGTGAATGTTGGGCGGCTAAAGTTCAACTTTACAATATGAGTTTTGCAGAAATGCGAATGTTAAGATGGATGTTCAGTTACATAAGGTTAAAAATGACCACATTCGCCATAAGATGCAAGTAGCACATATCGAGCATATGAGAGAAGGTCGCTTGAGATGGTTTGATCATGTCCTGTGTCTACCTACAAATGCACTGGCCCATAAGTGTGAAACTATGGTGGTGGAAGGTGGTAAAAGAGGACGGGATATACCTTAAATCATATGAAAGGAAGTTGTCTCAAGAGACCTACAACTTCTTGGAATTATTGCAGAGGGCACACTGGAATAGAAAATCCATATAGGTGATACCTACTAGTTAGGACAGGTATAGACTTTGTAAAAAATCTCTATGATTATTACTATAATGTATTTGAGCTAAATGAGGAACGAGGATTCATATCGCTAACCTCAACTTGTTTGGGATTGAGGCATAATTGTTGTACTTTGTCTTACATCGTATTGCTTACCTTGAAGTTGACAGTGAGTTCCCCAAGGTGGATCTTGGGAGGGTAGTGTGTATATAGACCTTTCCCCTACCATGGGAGGGCAGAGAGACTGTTTGACCCTCGGCTAAAGAGGCAACAAGTGGTAACAACAAGATATTAAAAAAAAATCGAAGTGAAAGAATACAATCAAACAATATGTAGTACCAACAGTCTAAGAATAGAGGGATACCATGCTAACACTAATGCTAACGGTCACCGGTCGGAGACACAAAAAGGAAAACGCTCGATTGCCTACTAACCTTCCACCCTAATTCTCGACTACCACACCGTTCTATCAAGAGTCATGTCCTCGGTAAGCTCCCCAATCACCTTCTTTGACCTACTTTTACCCCTTGTCATACCCACCAAGGTAAATCTCTTACACCTCCTAACCTATGTTGCGGGGACTCTCCAAAATACTGCCGCACCCGTGTCGGATTCTCCAAAATGGACACATACTCGGCAATATTTTCGGAGAGTCCGAGCAACATAGCTCCTAACTGAGGCATTTGTGTTTCTCCTATTCACATGCCCAAACCATCTCAGCCTCACCTCCCGCATCTTACCTTCCACGGGGGCCACTCTTACCTTTTTTCGAATAACTTCATTCCTAATCTTATCTAACCTGGTATGCTCGCATATTCATCTCAACATACTTATTTCAGCTACTTTCAGCTTCTGAACATGAGAGTTTTTGACTGGCCAAAAAATTAAGATGACGATGGCTGAAAAAGGGCAGCACGGTGCACAAGGCATCCCGCGTTCACGCAGGGTCCGAGAAGGGCCGCATCCAAAGCGGTGTGATGTAGACAACCTAATCTAATGCAAACATTAGTGGCTGCTTCCACTGCTCGGACCCGTAACTTATAGGTCGCACGATGGCTGATGAATGAAATAAGAACATCAGGCATACTGTCGAGAGTTTCACCATTTATTATAAGGTACTGAACATATCTTCTAATTAGTTTCTTTACCACAATAAATCCACTTTAAAACAGAAGACTATAACATTGAGAAATCTTTATGCTAAAAAGGAGGAATATGAGAAGGGAAAAGAGTCTTACTTGTTTTTGCATCCATGGCCTATTGAACGAAAAATGAAATATGAGTAGGTGAGACTTTCCGAAGCGTGAGGTGAGACTTTCCGTCTCGTGATGATTAAATCTTTATCAATATGGACTTCCATATGGATTACGACAAATCCATTTTGAGTAGGATTATTTTTTCTCTTAATTACAAATTCAGGCTTGTGATTTGCAAGTCAGATTCTACAGGAGGGGTGAAGTTTGGGTTATCACATTTAGAACAGATCAAAACTGAGGAGATGGTGCGAGTTATTTTAGGGTGTTGATGCTTAACCTTTTTTTGTATCGATAGAGATTTTCACTGGTCTGAGAAGCAAGGCACCTGGAGAATTAACTAAGCCTGCTTTTTAAGGACCTTCCTGTAAACAGGGAAACTTGCTTTTGGGGAACATTAAATTAGATGGAAAAAACGCTGAAAAGGAAGATTTGAATTACTTTATGTAGAAAAAACTAAGCATCTGGTGAATAATCTGAATTACCTTATACGATGGCTCTCTGTGTCATTTCCTTTTTTCTTGATTTCTACATGCTTAGAAGTCAGATTTATTTTATTGTCATTACTTTACTTTTAGAGCTTAAGCCCCTGATCTCTAGTCAATGACGATTCTTATTCTCTTGAAGCTATAACTATCAAAGATGATATACGATGGAGTGATTATGACGGTATACTAGTTGGAGACTGTATCACAAGGATATAATTAGATTTGTCTCGAACAGATATTGCTATAGGACTTCATAACTTTTTCATAAACTTCTTTGGAAATTTCTTAGTTATTATTTTAATTCAAGAATTCCTGGTTTTGGTTTTAGACCCCTACGTTAGTTTCTGAAACTGTAAGGAAAAATAAAATTCTTTGGCTATTGAGCAATACCAATTTTATTTCTGACGCAGACTTCATTGTTAGATTGTTCATTTGGAAGATAGAGCATACCTGACATGCAGTTTCTCCTTTCTGTGTAGAACACAATGATAGATGAGCGTGGATCTTTTGCCGTGACCAGTCCCATGCCAGGTCCACTGGCAAGTCTACTCAAGTCCATCAAGAAAGTGGGTATAGAACCATTCATTTGCCTACTTCTTGTTCTCCTCCTGATAGTTTAAAGTTTAGCATTCAAAATATATTTTCTAATATGGCTATCAGTCACTGAAGTGGTTTATTATGTTGTATATCACTTTCTTGTTTCCATTTGGTTCTTTTACTGGAGTAACCTTCCTGTCACAGAGTGCATCCTTCTTTTTGGTGAATATTTAGCTTTTATGTACAAACTAACGAAGCCTATTATGCAGCTACCAGCTCGGGTTGCTCTGATGGGTGAAGTTCTGCCCCTTAAAGATGAAAAGGTGTGCTTTATACGGTCCTAACCTTTACCAATTAGTGGCACTTTATTTAGTCTCTATTATTGCTCGTTTGAATATTCAACTCATTTGTGCTATATTTTGCTTTTCTGAGAAACTCTGAGTCAACTTATGTATATAACAACTACATACCCAGTAATATCCTATACTGTGGGGTATGGGGATGGTAGTGTGTACGCAAACCTTACCCCTACCTGGTGAGGATAGAGAGGTTTCCAATAGACCTTCCACTCAGAAAAGCATAAGCACCACATTAATGAAAATATAGACAAGAGGAGACAGTACCAAAAAGCCATATAAAAATAGAATAAAAATAACAAGTAGGAAGGTGATCAACAATAAAAGAAAACAATGGATCTTGGACTCATGAAAGCAATAAATATCTTCCTTCCAACTATGAACCATATTTTAATCAACTCCCTCTTTCTAAAGCTATTTAAACCCCTAACATTGCAGGATACAATTTCATTTACCATCAATTGCAAGATATACATTCCCCCCCTTCTAGTACCCTTGCTTTTGAACTTGCTTCCAATATCTAGGTTTCTCATTTCTTTATTTTCTTTTTTGGAGTGACTGCCTCCATTGCCTCCCTTGTTGGCTCCATTAGAGCTCGCCTCTTACTATCAATCTTCATAAATATCTTGTAGTGCTTCTTTCTCACACCCTTGAAATTCCACTCCAAACTCTTTGCTCAATCTTTGCTCAATCTGATGATATATTGATGCACCCAAATTGGTGCATCAAAATCTGGATCCTTCTCGTCTTCATGGACTATTGAATTTAGGGGTAGAGCTTCTTCAATAGCCCAATCCCCAATTGTACTCCCCTCTCCAATCTGCATGTTGTCAATTTCTAGTAAAAAGAAAGCCCTTAGCCATCATTACTTATGCGCCAACTTTCATCTCCTTCAACCTATACCTAATCCATTCATACGGGAAATGCCATCCTATTATTGTCCTATCCCATGCTTTTCAACCTTTCCGTATCTCTCTTTGTACTCTTTCCTTTCTGTCTTTTCAATTCTTTTGGCGTAGCAAATTCAAAAAGGCGAGTGCAGCCTAACTCACCCGGCTCAACAATAGAAATCCCTGCAGTTCAGCCACCCGCGGTAATTCAATTCACTCTTCTTGAAGTTCTTGTGAAATGGAATTTCTAGGTTATCTATCAACAAGTCTTCATTATTACCATTGCCTTTTCTTTGTCAACTTGGATCTGGTGGTTCTCCTCGGCAGTTCCTTCGATATGGTCGTCCTCTTTTGCACGCGTTCATTCTTGATCGTGTTTTTCCTTTGATGACTCTGCTGCGAGGGCCTGTATCTCAATTAGCAGAGGGTCCTTTAAAAAAGGGTCCTCAAATTGGGCTATTTGAGTTGGGTCTTCGCAACAAATATTTCTTAAGGGATCTGCCACTATTGGGCCCAAACTAATTAATTATTTAAGGCCCAAAACTTCATTAAAGAGTCCAGCATCGACCTCACGTGACTCTGGCACACGTGCCAATTTTTTAAACTTATTCCCTTCCTTCGATGTGCCCACGTGATTTAGGGACTGCTGCGCCAAATAAGTCCCATCTCCCTAACTACCCCTATTAATCGTAAGATCTTTTTTCCCATCTACGTCGTCCCGTAAAATTGCCATCATCGTCGTCGGAACTTCACACCAAATCGGGATTTTGTACAAAAACCCATTCTTTCCACCTGTATATCTCTTGGAACCTTGCTTCCATCTCCATTCACTTAATTTCTAGCCCATCATAATTCATAAATGGTTTTTTTAGTGATGTCTCCTTCTCCGTTTTGATCCATCCCCCACACTGGTCACCTATTGCTTTGAACACTTTCTTTGACCATAGATTTACCATACATTAACATGAAGTCCCAAAACCCTAATCCAAACCCAATTACACTCAACCTCTTCATACCAGCAACCAGTAGTAGGTTTCCACCAATCAAGCATCGCTTTAGACTTACTCCATTGCCATTCTCCCGTAAGAACATGATCTGCATCCTTCCTTGAAGGGAGTTCAAACAGAAACTGAGAATCATTCATCTCATACATGTTAACACTAATGGTGGATTTCGATGTATTGCAAGCCCATCGCCTGATATCATTCAGAGTTGGAGTCTCCTTCATAGGCGTTATAACTTTTCCTACTATGCACTTTCGCATCACATCTTTGTCCGATAATTCTGAGCCTCCAGGGATTATGACTTTGGACATGTTGGATTTGATCGGGGAAGATTTCATTCCTTCTGATGACCATCTGTTAATTCTGATTGCTTCTGTATAGGACGATTCCAGCTGTGGGTTTCTGACAATCGGAACATTCCTTTCTTTTTCTGGGATATTTATGAGCCTTTGTATTTTCTGAGCTATGTCTCCCCACCCTGCATTTAGTGAAACTTCCGGTGTAATAATGACAGACCTGTTCTCCCCTTGTACGGCAATGAAAATTGATGTACCTACCATATTCATCGTATAATTTGTATTTAAGATTCCAATAAAATTCTGCATAGTGATCTTTCATATTCGACCTCCTTATTGCTTTGTTGTGTTCCTTTGAAGTCTCATTGAATACCTCTACCACCCATTTCTTAACTTTGAGGCTAATAGTTGCTGTCCTCATAAGTTTCATGCTATGTTCAACCCATTCGAACCAAACTTCAGACTTAGAACAATTTTTTCTTATGTCGAAGGATTTAAAACCAGCATGATAATAAATCCCGTCGCTAGGCGCTACCCTTAATAACGAGTGAGTGTTAAAGTAATCACATTAAAAGAAACCTGGGAATGAGGGGGGGGGGGTGAAATCTAGTGGAGGATCGCACTGCGAAAGGTTATGCTACCATCCTAGAAAGTAGGAGAGAGAGGTGTCTCAGGGAATGTGTCTTGGACTCATGGAGCATTTTTGCAAGACTTGAAAAACTTGTAATTTTAATTTTATTTTTAAGATAAGTTTTTTTTTACCTAATAGTGTTTAGAAAATGTGTTAGGCTTGCCGAACAGACTAGAGCATGAAAATAATATAACCGAAACCAAGTTATTTCTCTTCTAAACACTTGCATTTGATGTTTAATAGTAACGAACTACGGTGAAAGCCCAAGGAAACTAAGGGTTTTAATTGCATTGACTTGGTACATGCGGCATAAGTTATTTCTCCTAGAATGGTAAAACTTTTCCTATTGCTAGCCAGGAAAATTATGAATTGTTCTCAACATTTCTTATTGCCGGCAAGGAAAATTCTGAATTGTTCTCACTACTAATAAATCTAACTTCTGATGTAATCAACTCTTGGAGGCAACATACTGCCTGAAAGCACATAGGCATGTAACTCTTTCTCTGCGTTTCTATTAAGTCAAACAAGAATTAAGCCTTTATCCTTTTGGACCGTTTGGTAGGGTGTATAAGTATAGTACTGAATATGGTATATTAGTAATGTTGGGATTAGTAATACTGAGATCAGTTATGCTTAGATTATTTCTTATTGATTGATTGATTTGGTGTATTAAAAATAACATGCATTGCATTGTTTTGAATTATTTTGTTTGTTTACAAAAATACCCTTCACATTCTTTAAAAAGGATATTCAGTCGTGCCCTTGTATAAGAACAAAGGGGATATTCGGTGTTGTAACAACTATAGGGAATCAAATTACTTAGTAACACCATGAAAGTCTAGGAGCGGGTGGTTGAGGGGAGGGTGAGGGGGATGACGTCCATATCCGTGAACCTGTTCGGTTTTATGTTGGGCCGCTCCACTACGGAAGCTATCGACTTTGTCAGAAGATTGGTAGAATAATTCAAGGATAAGAAGAAGGACCTGCACATGGTATTTATTGACTTGGAGAAGGCATATGACAAGGTCCTGAGGGAGGTGCCCGGAGGCGAAGAGCGTGCCGGAAGCCTACATCAGAGTGATCAAGGACATGTACGATGGAGCTAAGACTAGGGCTAGGACGGTAGGTGGTGACTCAGACCATTTCTCGGTGGTTATAGGGCTTCATTAAGGATCTGCACTTAGCCCTTTCTTATTTGCCTTGGTGATGGATGCACTAACACGCCATATTCAAGGGGATGTGCCATGGTGTATGCTATTCGCGGATGACATAGTATTGATAGACGAGATGAGGGTCGGTGTAGAGTTTGGAAGTCTGGAGACAGACTCTCGAGTCTAAGGGTTTCAAACTAAGCAGGTCTAAGACAGAATACCTGGAGTGCAAGTTTAGCGTCGAGTCGAACGAGGTAGGCAGGGAAGTGAAGCTTGGATCTCAGGTCATCCCCAAGAGGGACAATTTCAAATATCTTGGGTCGGTGATTTAGTGGGATGGAAAGATTGACGAAGATGTCACTCAACGTATAGGGGAAGGGTGGACGAAATAGAGGCTTGCATTAGGAGTCTTGTGTGACAAGAGAGTGCCACAGAAACTCAAGTGGAAGTTTTATAGGGCTGTAGTTAGTCCTGCCATGTTGTATGGGACGGAGTGCTGGCCGGTGAAGATCTCTCATGTGCAAAGAATGAAGGTTGCGGAGATGAGGATGCTCAGATGGATGTGCGAGCACACTAGGTTAGATAAGATTAAGAATGAAGTTATTCGGGAGAAGGTGGAGGTGTCCCCAAGATGCGGGAAGCGAGGCTCAGGTAATTCGGGCATGTACGAAGGAGAAGCCCTGATGCACCGATGAGGAGTTGTGAGCGGATGGTGGTAGCTGGCTTGAGTCGAGGTAGAGGGATGCCTAAGAAGTATTGAGGAGAGGTGATTAAGCAGGACATGGAAAGAATGCGGATTTCCGAGTACATGACCCTTGATAGGAGAGCTTGGAGGTATAGTATCAGGGTTGTAGGATATGGGCTTCTAGGTGGGGCTTGGTAGGGGCCAGGTGGGGTTTGGTAGGGCTCTACATAGATGACTTGCGTATTGTATAGTGCCCCTCAAGGTAGTTTTCGGTCTATATTATTGCATGCTTTTAATTTATGGTATATGTTAGATAATTATTGTTGCGATTTATGGTCTACGTTAGATAATTATTTTGCTGGAGTTACTAATTCTCTTTTGTTTTTCTTTCCTTTCTTTTTTCATGAGCCGAGGTCGATTGGAAACAACCTCTCTGCCCTTAGGGTAGGGGTAAGGTCTGTGTACGTACCCCCTCCCCAAGGCCCACTTTGTGGGAGTATACTAGATAGTTGTTGTTGTTGTTGTTGTTTATTTTTTAAAAAGGGTGTGGAGAATGTTTGAACAGGAAATTCTGTCTTTATACAAACTTATCCATGTATTAAAAACAATGGTATTGCTGATGCTATGTATAAGAATAGTACCGAATAGAATGTACAACTAATTAAACAAGGGATTAATAATACTAAAGCTAATACATGTATTATTTTCCCTAATATATCCTATCAAACGACCCCTTAAGGTTAATGCTTGCTATTATCATCTCTAGAAAAGGCAATAATCATAAATTCTGAATTAAAACCATGGAAATTTACAGGGGCGCTGTCATCATAAGCATTTTTCTACTAAGTTATCAGAATTGAGAGACTAATTAAAAGTGAACATTCCATCAATATATTCTCAGGGAAATCAAATTTACCGTATATACACATTTAGAAAGCACCAGGCGACAAACTATATCTTGCAAGTCAGCAACAAATTCAGCCTTACCAGCATGACAAAGATCCTAAAGTTGCTTCTTCCTTCTCTCGTATTTTTCTGCTCTCTGGCATCCGCCCAGGATTGCAGTGACGGCATGATTTTTCAAGATCTTTGATACTCCAAAAAGTAGCATGTATATTCTTCCGTTGCAGTGGCGCATCCCTTCGTATATGAAACCGTGGGTGTAATTAGGGTTGTTGCGTAGCGTTTGCTTTTATTATTTGTACGTAATAAACATGGTATATTTGCAATTTAACTTTTAAATTCTGGGCTTCCCATTCTTAATACATATATATAGTACACTTCTTTTTTTGAGAATGGTAACTTTTTATAAAAAGAAACAGCACAAAGTTTGTGCTGCTAGAAGCGACAAAATACATCCAAAAACAGTAAAGAATCTCCTACTACAAAAACTTACAAGTATTCTATGATATCAAGTATGGAGTCACTATAATTTACAGGGCATTCTTTACACCTATATATATAGTACACTTCATTTAACAAATTTATAAGTGGAAAGATGTGTCTATTTCTATATGGTCTACAGTTCAATCCACTGTTAGCCAGAAACATTTCTCAAGTTGGGCTGGAAGTGGAGGATATCAATTGTTAGATTACCCAACAGGATAGTTTTGAATTTCAGCCGATAACCATCATTGGGAATTATTTTTATGAGTAACTATCATTTGAGATTTACCTTGCTCTTTGACATTTAAATGCCTATTAATACCAATACTTTTGCCTTGGCTCTTCAGCTTGTTTGGATAGATGAAATGAAACAAGATATGTTAAAATTGGACCATCCCATAATGAGGAGGAAGACTAGGAAAATCAAAATGATAGTTATGAAGCAGCTCTAACTTGTGCTTACTCCAAATACACTGA
Source organism: Nicotiana noctiflora (assembly GCA_032618575.1). Lineage (NCBI taxonomy): Eukaryota > Viridiplantae > Streptophyta > Magnoliopsida > Solanales > Solanaceae > Nicotiana > Nicotiana noctiflora. Next base: position 25,427 of record JASVEL010006559.1, on the reverse strand, counting down.
TGGCAACATAAATTTTCACGTTATTTATAGTTCAGTATTTTAGGTTTACTTGTTGGCTCTATGAAAGATTAAAATGTTGGGCATTGACTAATGAAGGAGGAGGCTTGGCAAATTACAAAAGAATCTGCAAATCATTGCTAACTTTTGCTGACACTCTGCAAACATTGATGGGATTGCCAGTTATTTTATGGCTTCTCATAGTTATATTTCTGCTTTTCATATAACTGTTGGGTTAGACCATTCTGTGTAGTATAGGCTAACTGAGGAGCTGAGTTGATATAGTGGTAGCTCGGTAACCATTACCTGTTATACAGCTAAATTGACTTGCTAAAAGAGAACCCTTACTGGAATGAAATTATTTTCTTTTCACTAAACAACTTCATGCGGAACAGTAAGAAGTGATTTCCCTGACTGTTTCTTCTTTCTCTCCATGACAGGCTAAATTAGCTAGAGAGAGCCTTAAGGAAGTCATATCATCTGAAAGGAGCATGATAGAGAAATTCTCTTACTCCGTTTTGGGTATATTGGGTTCATCTTCCCTTGGTGTTGCATGCCGAGGTGACAATCTCCAGGAATTATTTGATGCGGACAAAGGATATGTTGTGTTCAAGTTCAATCCAAGGTGAAAAGATTTTGTTAAGCTAGATTATCATGTACTCTTTTTGTTTTTTTTTATATTTTTTTTATAGATGAAGGATTATTATGTACTCTTGTAAAGTGTGATCTTTGATTCCTCCTAACCTTCTGGCCCTCTGCAATATTAAACTGAGTCAAACATGGAAATGACTTTAAGCTGTTGAGATGACTACTTATTCAACTAGAAAACAAAAGAAGCTTGAGATGAGATCCTTACGTTTGCACTGCTCTCTTAAAGCTACTGTTAGCATGGCTGGCTCTGGAGCCTAGTTTGATTGCTAATCGTTGTGATTGTTGACTGATGTTCTTATCCTCCTAGGTAATACCTATACTCAAAAATTTGTGAACTTTTAGATGAAACGCATACTAAAAGTTTGTCTCCTTTTAGATAAATGGGATTGGATCTCCAGAAATACTTATATAGGCTGTAGCTTCTCTTTAATTTACTCCCTGGTTGTGCATGTGATGCAATTTTACTGTACGTGAAAATCTTGGAGTTAGTTAACTTGCATATTATAATGGTTGATAAAATTACTAATGTACTTTTCTGACTTTGATGTTTCAGCTTTCGTGATTCTTGAATTGCTTATTTGCTTTGAACTCTTGAAAACCTCTGATTCTTTATTCTTGAATTGCTTATTTGCTTTAAACTCATGAAAACCTCTGAGTACATTATTGTGTACAAGTGTGCAAACAATTTTGGGAACTTTCTTCTATGGTAAACCTCACCCACCAAATTACCCCCCCCCCCCACCCCCCCCCCCCAAAAAAAAAAAAAGGAATAATTAAATAAATCTGAAAACTGACTAGAAATATGTCTTGACATATGGAAAATTATCTACTCCACAGTTCATGCATGTATATTGATAGTACTGGAGGGACCCATGAAGTAGATCTTGAGGCAGTCCAAGCAACAAAGCCTGATCCTTTATGTAAGTGTCTTAGAACTCAACGGTTGATATTTGTTGCGTATCTTATCTTTTTGAAGACCAATGCATTCTCATTAGCATTATGCTCTAAATGTATGTTTTCCCTTTTGTAGCATCATATTCTATGAGCCTAATTGATGGAATTAATCAAAGTGAGGCGAGGCGTAGAGCTCTAATTCTCTTCTGCATCACACACTTGAATAAGAATGCAAAGGTGATATTCTGGTAGTCCCTGAAAACTTTGGTTAAAATGTATTTGTTCTCTGAGTTCTCTTGCTAATAATCTAGTAGGTGATTTACTTCTAATTTCGTTTGGAAATTTGAGGATAAATTGTAGCAGTGTATTTAGGGCCAATATACCTTCGTGTGTCAATTGATTAAACTCGAAACATTGTTTGTGCATAACTGGGCAAATGTTTACACATGTTCACTGATCACAGCCATTTTTGTTTTCCAGCTTTCATGACTGGGAGATCCTTTGATTTTATGTTTGACTTTTAATTGTTGTAGCATATCATTGATGTGATCCTGCTTGTTTCTGTTCGTGACACCCTTAAGCCGTAATTCCATGATGAACATCAACAGATGTTGTCCTTGGCCTGCTAATTTGTATTGTCATTCAGTCAATATATAAATTACTACTGGCTGATACGCAGAAGAAAACTGATATCTGGTTTTATGTGAAGGATGCCTATCTGCTTTCTATAGATCAGAAAGGATTTGATGTGCTGGGGAAAGTTTTAGGTCCAGTGAGGAGCGATGGTTCTCGTGAATATCAGTGGAGGGAGTTCAGAATTCCATTGAGAGAAGAGGCACACAGTGTTGAAATATTCTGCCGTCAGCTCGTTGAAATGGAGGAGAAAGCGCTCAAGTGCTTCTCTAACTTTACTGGCCTATAAATAAGGGTAGAATCAGCTTGTATCGGCATCTCACCTGACTGGTGTGAAGAAAAAGCAAGGACTAATGATAGACAACCTCCAGAGGGAACAACTGCAACCTGGGTCACTTTTGACAGAGAAAAGGGAACTGCGGTGGAGGGCCCTAGCAACTAGCAAGGAACAGAAAGATGCATTGCATTTTATTGCAGAAGAGTGAGCTTATGAGTTGGGACTGTGTGCATGTCCGTTCTTTTAACCTAAGCTTCTGAAATTTTGTAATCATAAAATATAACCTTAGCTAAGACATTACACCTAAGTTTGAGGAACGTGATTCATTTCATTGTGATGTAGACTGCAAAAAGCTGATCGTTGGTACGAGTTTGCATATCCTCACGTATGCTCAAGGAACATGTTTCGCTGGATAAAATCATACAGCATTTATTCAATGGAAAAGGGTCAAGAATGCCCATCAACTATGGGAAATAAAACAAATTTGTCGTTATTTAAATTTAGTCTCAGACATGCTCTTATCATTAGTAAATTGGTTTAGATTTGTCATAGGAAATAGAGCAAAATTGCCCTCAATTTGACTTTCGTTTCAAATATGCCCTTATTATGAGTAGAGATTTCTATTTGCACCTCAAAGTTAACGGAATGATTTCTTATCGATCCTTCTATTTTAGGGTCAAATATTTATTTGGTTACTAATTCTAAAACAAGAGGAAGAAGAAGAGAATAAGAACATGTAGTATTTGTTTAAATAAAAGACTTATAAAATATTTTATTTTGCTCAAAGGATATCTAATCATATCCCTCGGTATTTGTCTTTGTGACCATCACTACTTTTTGGTTTACGCGATTGCAATTATATGCCTAAATTTCAAAGTAATAAAATTAATATTTATAGATTTTGTTCGTTCCGGCATAACAAAGATGGCAATTTCTTTAGCAATATCAAAACTTGTTGCTAGATGTATATAATATCTCCATGTAATTTATCTATGTACTTTTAATTTTTTACTAATTTAAGCTAGCGTTTGGACATAAATTTTGTTGAAACTTGTAAATTATTTTTTAAAGTGTTGAAAAATAATTTTTTAAGTTGAAGTTGCATTTGGACATGCATTTTAGTTGAAAAAATATTGAAGTGTTGTGAGTGGAAGAAAAAGTTTTACCCAATTTTTCTTCCATTTTTGTTTTCAAAAACTAATCAAATTCCATGAACAAACAATGTATTCAATTTTTTTTTTTTTTGAAAAAAAGTTGCCAAAATTTATGTCCAAACGGGAGCTAAGAATTTCAATTTCTATTTGGGTTCATAAAGATTTATTTTTTTCTCATGAAAAATATTTGATTTTTTAAAATTTTTGTTCTTTTTAATTATTGTTAAATTTAAGGAGTGTAAAGATTTTTAAATAGGGGAAGGACATGAAGATGATGAACAATTCGATATATATTAGATCTTCTAACCATTTTTATCTGTGTAATTTTATTGTTAATTTTATTTTACAAGAAATTTTCAATAATTATTGTCTTGCAATGTGGTTGTTTTGATCCTTGGTTCCCTCACATTTGTGGTGATCATCATTGGACAATGATAAGATATATGAGGGAGTTTATATTCATTCATCAAATGTCCATATCTTAGCATCCATTCTGTATTTCTAAAAGCTCTATCAATCCTACTCCATATTCTATCACTTCCTTGTTATTTATTTGTCCACGTATAGTAGTCTCATTTCCATGGCTGTTCATTCAACATCAATTGATGAATACAATTTGTGAAATCACTTATCGCATGACTAGAAACTGCTGCTCCTTTCAATCTATCTTGTGGACTTAAAATACGCATTGAAATCTCCCAGATGATCCATGGTTTGGCTATTGTTTGAGCCAAACTGCTCAATTGGTTCCATAATTCTCTCCTCTGGTCCACTGTATTATAACCATATACTATTGTCATAACACATTCCACTTGTTGATTTCTGCTCACTACTTCACAGTGAATAAACTGTGTGCGTTCTTTAGAATGACAACCCTGTAAGCATTAGTGTCCCAAATCATCCAGATTCTAACATTCTGTCCATAGCTATAGTTGTTCTAACCCCCCCCCCCCCAATCCTGGGGCAATTTTGTTATAAGTTGCACGAGCTCTATGTTCCTTCACCCTTATCTCCACTAATACTGCTACTTTAATTTTATTCTCTTTGAGATATTTAGCTAATTCTTTTTGCTTATATCTCGTATTGATACCCCTCATGTTCCATACTAACCATATCTTTATTGATGACATATAAATCCTCCATCTATATCTCTAGGTAGGAGTTTTGTCATCACATCCTCTTCACTTTGCAATAACTCAGTCATTTCTTACCGGAATAGTTGCTTCAATCGTATGCTGCACAAGTCTACTATTGATTTATTTATCTGCCTTCCCTTTTAACAGCTGCTTCTCTTTAGAGTGTGGATTCAAGTCCTCTATATCCATTTTTCCGTTGGCTTTTGGGCTTGATGATTGGCTTATGCAGAATGATTTGGCCTTCTTCTCTACATTAGCTTCACTTACATTTCTCTTGTCTTCCTTGTAACCCATGCTTACACCTTTTTAAGGCCTTGTTTCTTCTTTTCAAAGTTGTTGTTGCTGTGTTCCTCATTGTTCACATCCTTCTGTTTCAGCTTTGCACAATTATGACCAATCATTAAACATTTATCAGAGTAATCGGACTTCCACTCAAAGATAACCAATTGTTGGAATGTTTTCCCTGATGGATCAAGAACATTTACTTCATATGGCAAAGGCTTGGTGACATTGACCTCTATAAGCACCCTGGCAAATGGTACTCTAGTTTGTTTTGTTGTACATTTATTCGCATATTTTGGTATTCCAGTTGAACTAGCTATCCTACTCAATGAATCCCGGCTCCAGCAGTTCATAGGTAGACTACCTAAAAAGGTAATTCTGTAAGAAACATAGTATTGAAATCAAACTCAGGGCACCATTATTAACTTGCTATTGATGCTATATGGTCCTGGATATTACACTTCTTGTAAATCAGTTATCAACTTGAATTTAACTATATAATACCCTTCTTCATGATAATACACTTCAGACTTAGCTGCCATATTCAAATGTTGAATCACATATCGTTTCATATAATTATACCATGGTGTTTCCCCGATCAAATAAACCACTAATACAGCTTTCCACTTATAAGCTTACCTGCTCGTTTCATCCTTATCAAGCTTGACCATTACATTTCCATCAATCAACTCTGGTGGTATGTAATCTAGATACATACCATTAGTTGCCGCTCGATTGCGATTGAAAAGTCCAGACCAAGTGCTGTTTGTCTCTTATCTCTTCAATGGTTGCTCATGCATCTTTAAATCTGGCTGTTTGAGTTGTGTTGTTGGCTGTTCTTCAGTAATTCCAGGTAATTGCAGTTGCAGAGGCTCATTTATGTTCAATTTCCTAGCTCTAGTTGTCAATTTTCCTGACATTAGCGGAGACAAAGGGGTAAACTGAGTTGCTAGTGGTGTAATTACTCGTTGTGCACTTCCATTTTCTAGGGTTTATGCTATAACCCTAGCACTAACCGATTTTCCTACTATCACGATTGCTTGCTTCTTCGACCTTCCTCGCCCTCTAGTCATGGCCGCCGCCAACGACGTAGATTAGCTTACTTTTTGCCGATCACCTTAGTCTAGAGAGAGTGTTTAGAGAATAATATTTTTAATTTTAAATACATGAATAAATGCAGAAACTTGTTTTAGAAACGCAACGTACTTTTAAAAATGTTTGGGATACTGATACTCCTTTTGCCAAAAAAAAAGGGCCTACCCAGTTCAATATCCACTTCGTGGGTGTATGGGGAAGGGAATACTGTAGGTAGCCTTCCCCTGCTTTTGCAGAGAGGCTGATTCGAACCCGCGACCTGACACACCACGGCAAGCAAGCTTATCGCTGAGCCAAGCCGGCCCTTCACTGATACTCCTTTTGCCAATATACTAGAATTACCAAAACTAGAAAGTAGGACGTTGAGAAGTAGTAGAAGCTTATACAACTTTCAGGAACTCAGAGGATTTCGACAAAGCAAATATTGAGTAGGAGCAAAGCTAAAAAATTTCATAAATGGCAAAATGCCGATGAAGAAAATTAGAGAGGAGTAGAAGAGAGATATTACTAATACTCTATCTATGTATAGTAACATGTACGATGTATTTTTAATAATTGGACAAAAAATATATGGAGAATTGATACAATTCATTTTCAACTACCTAACTTTTAACTCAAAATTGAAGATGTTGATTTGACCAACTAACTTCCTGAAATTTGCTCTTCCACTGTCTTGATTCATCGATTTTAGCTTTTGCAGGTGTACTATGTGATTTTTCTGCATTATGAGAAATATACTTTTTACTATTTTTTATTCTTGATTTTAGCTTTTGCAGGAAGACCACAAGAGAATAATAAATTTCACTGATTCTCATTGTTGTTATTATTTATATTACCATTTTGAGAATCAATTTCGTGCTAAATGCTGAGAATTGTCAGTAGCAGTAATTTTTTTCTCAGCCGCCTCTAGAGTTGTCTACGTCTATGTGTTGTAAATGTGTTAACAAAAAGATGTCAAGGTTCATCCATATATTGATATGTTTTATTTCGTCTTACACTTTTTTTTCCGGTGATCACAACTACCAGTTAATCCTTTTTCTATTATTCAATCTATTACGCGTGTGAATTCTAATAAAATATGATGACATTTCTTGTTTCTTTATGTTGTCCCCCATTTTAAGCTTGTTTTGTTTAGTGGGAGCCGGTTCAGTTCAGTGAGTTACTTTCTTGATTAGTTATTGAATTGTCGGCATCACTATATCTTATTCCCCGTATAGGCTCTACTATAGTAACGAGAGATGTGATCTCGCCATACCTTACTGTTTATCTCCTCCTCTCCATATTAGATATGTTAAAACAATATACGGATTTTCTGGAACGAAATCCCAGATCTTTCATAGCCTGGAGAGAAAACAAAAAATCTGATCAATCATACTCTTTTTGTCATTTAATTTTAGAAGTTATATTTCGAGGCTTAAATAAGTTTATGAGGAGGATCTGTCAAAATGTCAAATGCTGACAAATCGTGACAAAGAAAACTATGACTAATACCACTTTTCATTTTCTCAATATTGACACTAAAATGATGAAAAATCTCAAGAACTAGGTAGCATTGTGGGAGTCCAATCGGTTTGATGATTGTTATAGATACCTCTATTTAGATTTAGGGAGCCTTGAATTTTTTTCCAGTCCTTGAACAGTTGGGCTTTAAGATAATCTTTTTTTTTTTTTTTTTGTATTTAAATTAGAATAAAGAGAGTCTGAATAATTCAAGGCTACCTTGACAAGAATTTCAACTGTCATGCATTATATCCCTTCAATATGCTATGACACAAATACGCTAATAATAAATTAGACACTCATCAATTTTATCAATTTTATAAGTATAAGGTGCCTTGAAAAAAAATACATAATTACAAGAAAATACACATGACTTCACACCATAATAAAAAATAGCCCATATTTTCAATTTTTACCCACCTAGCCTATATTGTACATATTTTGAAAACACTAGCTCTAACAAATTCAAAATATGTGTTCTTACAATTATTGCTTCTAAAAACTATAGAGTTAAATATGTGTTCTCACAACTATTATTTTCACTATATTCTTCTCACCTTTTTTACATATGCTTCAAGGGGCCATCCGACATTGCTGCTTCTCCCCCCGTATCACCTGATTGTAATGTAAATTAAAGAGTATAAGTCCATAATTAAAGGACATTCAAAACTTTGCTTTAAAAAAAAGAATTTCTTGTAATTCTTAGTTGTTTGGATTGGGTGTTATTCCAACAACAACAACAACAACAACTACCCAGTATGTTCCCACAAAGTGGGGTCTGGGGAGGGTAATACGTACACAGGCCTTACCCCTACCCGAAAGGGTAGAGAGGCTGTTTCCGGCCGACCCTCGGCTCAGAGAAGGAGAGAGAAAATCAACAAACAAAACAAAACAAAACAATGTTAGTAAATCCGGGATAAATCAAATAAGTAATTATCTAAACATAAAACCAACCGGTTACTACCACAAGAGGCACAATACAATACATTAATTAACTATAGAGGTCGCTACCAAACCCCACTCAGCCCCTAACAGAAGTATTAAGAATTCTAGAAGGCCCTACCCTACAACCCTAATACTAGACCTCCAAACTTTCCTATCAAGGGTCATGTCCCCGGAAATCCCCATTCTAGCCATATCCTGCCTAATCACCTCACCCCAATACCTCTTAGGCCTCCCTCTGCCTCGACTCGCGCCAACCACCGCCAGTCGCTCACAACTCCTCACCGGTGCATCAGGACTTCTCCTCCGCACATGCCCAAACCACCTGAGTCTCGCTTCTCGCATCTTCTCATCCACTGGGGCCACCCCCACCTTCTCCCGAATAACTTCATTCTTAATCTTATCTAATCCGGTGAGCCCGCACATCCACCTGAGCATCCTCATCTCCGCAACTCTCATTCTCTGGACATGAGAGTTCTTCACAGGCCAGCACTCCACCCCATACAACATGGCAGGTCTAACCACCGCTCAATAAAACTTCCCATTGAGTTTCTGTGGAACTTTCTTGTCACACAAGACTCCTGATGCGAGCCTCCACTTCAACCACCCCGCTCCTATACGGTGAGTGACATCCCCGTCAATCTCTCCGTCCCCTTGAATCACTGATCCAAGATATCTGAAACTGTCCCTCTTGGCTATGACCTGAGATCCCAGCCTCACGTCCCAACCTACTTCGCTCGACTCGGCGCTAAACTTGCACTCTAGATATTCTGTCTTAGACCTGCTTAGTTTAAAACCCTTAGACTCGAGGGTCTGTCTCCAGACCTCCAACCTCGCATTAACACCAGCCCTCGTCTCGTCTATCAAGACTATGTCGTCAGCAAAGAGCATACACCATGGCACATCCCCTTAATATGGCGAGTTAGAGCATCCATCCAATTGGGTGTTATTCCAATTGACCGAAAACATCAAAATGAGTTCAAAGTTTAAATTTGAACTGATTTGGAGTAGATTTGAGCAAGATTTGAGTTAAATTTCAGAAAAAACGCAAACAAGAAGACGAAGTCAGTTTTTTGTATAATTATGTATAATCTTGTATAATAGTGTATATGAGTGTATAAATACACTATTATACACTATTATACACTTTTATACACCTTTATACAAACGTATGTAGACGAACTTCTTCCACGATTTTCAGTTGCAATTCCTGTTCAAAACTAATCCAAATCTCCATTAAATGACTCCAAATTTTATATACAACCTCCTTATACTATTTCTAACAAGTCTAAATAACACCCACTCCAAATTTTTCCCAAAATCAAATTCGAAATTTAATCCCACATATTTAAGCTTGTTAAAAATCTAATTTTTACCATCCAAATATATTTGGTTTGGTGAACTAATATTTGAGTCACAATTATTAATTCAAAAATTAACTTAAAAGCTTGAGCAATCCTTTTCTAAAAATTAAATGGTAATTTTGAGAACCTATTGGAGTTGAATGTTGAATCTTAGCCTATTATTTTTGGCCTACTTGATTGTAAATTGAAATATGGGCTATAAAATTGAAAAATGGGGAGCTCACTTGTTCTTATGTGAAATTGTCCCTTTTGAGAACCTATTGGAGTTGAATGTTGAATCTTAACATATTATTTTTGGGCTACTTGATTGTAAATTGAAATATGGGCTATAAATTTGAAAAATGGGGAGCTCACTTGTTCTTATGTGAAATTATCCCCAAAAAAAATTGCCCGTGCCATATACTTGATTCATGTTGTATAGTATTATTAATATTATTATTAATAATAAATAATAACTTGTTTTCTCAATAAATGAATATTTTTGTCGTACTAAAATCTGCTTAAAGATCTTACTCCATATCATATTAATATAACTCCTTTGCCCTAAGTAAAACAAAAGTCAATTGCAGCTAAATCTTATTATAAGGCTAAGAGAAATCATTAACATTTAAGTAACAATTACCAGGAACCATGAATTTCTAAATGAAAATTTTTATTTTCACAAATGTTAACAGAGATATTTTTATTATAAATTTTAGTTCGAGCAAAGTTGATTGATCAAGGGTTACTATTCAATATTTTAGTTTATGCAAGAACTTACTTTTTTGGTTATTTTTAATTTTTAAAATTTTGAAAAAAATCATCTGATAAATTAACTAGGTCTTTCTCCGCAAATTAGTTTACTAGTTCTTTCCTATAATTAAGTATTGTATGTGTATGACTTTTCTGTAAATTTTCACATATGACTATCGTGGACTAAACCCTTTCTCAACAAAAAGTCAACTTCTGAGAAAAACTCTAAGAAAGAGAAAAATTATTTTGGATATAAGCATAATTAGTTTTTGAGAAGCACAAAAAAAATAGATTCTCCCAAAAAATATTTTTAAAAATTAGTTTTGAAAAAATTATACTTAGAAATATTTTAAATCTTGATCAATATTAATTGCTATTCAAAAATTTAATTAGTCAAACTCCACTAAAAATATTTTTGAGCTTATTTTAGAAGCTTAAACAGAGAGGCTATAAGAATTATCAAAATATCAAGTGAGCAACGAAATGATGAAGAATCTCCAATCAGCCATTAATGTTGTGGTTTTATCACTTGTGTTCATCTCCACGGAATCATCTCCGACTGTCTGCATTATCGGCAGCGGAATCGGCGGCTCCTCCGTGGCGCACTTCCTGCGGAGCTATTCAAACTCCGAAATCGGTACAATCAGAATCTTCGAGCGGCACGATGTTGTCGGAGGGCGCATGGCAACGGTGACTATTTCCGGCGAGACATTCGAGGCCGGTGCCTCCATTCTTCACCCCAAGAACTACCACGCTTTGAATTACACTAAATATCTAAATCTCTCTGTCCGAACTTCTGAATCTGACTCCTCATTTGGCATTTGGGATGGACGCGAATTCGTTTTCAAAACCTTCACTTCCCAATCGAAGCTCCCTATATTCCAAAGCATTGTGTCCTTCGCCAATTCCATCTTGATTTTCTTTCGCTATGGCTTCTCTCTGTTTCGCATGAACACCTTCGTTGAGGTACTCCAGCTTCACTAGCAATTGTGGAACATGGCTACAGCTCCTTTTTTCCTTTTCTTATTAACTAAAAATTAGTAGAAATACAACGAAAAACACGATTTTTTAGTTAAATCCTATGGTGAAAAACCGAGGCAGTGGGCAAAAGATGAGGAGACTATAGTAGTATAGCTCTATTTTTCTGTAAGTTAGTAGTGGGACCTAAGGAGCAACTTGCGGTGTAGGTGTTTAAGAGCAAACAAGGTAGTTAATTAAAGGGACCGAGGCTTTTGTTAGTTGGTACAGATTTCTATGCATATCATATTTATATTTGATTGTGAATGTTCTTGTTTTGGCATTTTGGACCATGTTTTTGTGCCCTTGGTTTGTCCTGGTAACAATGTACACAGTTTGTTTTCGTTCTATCGATTTCCTTATCATAATGCACTGCTATATTATACACTTTGTGGGGGAGCCACATTCTTGAGAAGGGCGGTATGTGTTGATTGTCGAATATGAAGTTAAGGAAAATTTTACTAAGATTTTTAGGGTAGTGTTGATAGTTATAGAAAAGCTAGGGCGTAGCTAGCCGTTGCCCTCCATCTCCCGTCTCCACCACTATTATGTTTCTAGATTGGACGTAGTGCTTTGAAAAGAATATATATATATATATATATATATATATATATATATATATATATATATATATATATATATATATATATATGACAGACATAAGTTTTGGTGGTACTATTATGATGGCCTTGTTCATGTATAATGTTGTTTATGAACATTGTAGACACACTATAATCCATGAGGGAATCACAGTGTTTATGATGTTGCTTCCTTCATTATGGTTCATTCCACTTATTATCATAGCGTTTACAATTTCAACTTTTTTCTTGATAGAGTCCTTCCACTCGATCTTTGACTGCATGAGCATGGTATACAGTTTAAGAAGATTCTTGGTCAAGTTCCAGGGAATTGTCAAGACATTTACATTCTGCAGAAAGTCCTTGAGCTTCTTGTGATGTTGTGACATGGAAATTTGTTTGTAGGGCACCGTGGATAGTTTCTTGAAGTACTATAAAAGTTTTGAGTCGCGGCCAGTATTTGAGACTGTGGAAGAGATGCTTAAATGGTCCGGGCTTTACAATATGACGAAACGAACATTGCAGGAGGAGTTACTAGATGCTGGTTTGTCTCCTCGACTCATTCAAGAACTTGTCACGGTAAGAAGAAACCTCTGTTCTACATTCTCCATGTATGATTCCTTTCATGTTAACAAATATTCTGTTGCTACTCCTTTTTTGCTGTCCTTTAAATTGGCAGATGTCATACCACTCAGTATGTTAGTGCTTGATGGTAAGTCTTGCCTATTCTGCAGTTTATTGTCATCCTTTATTTTACTAGTGGCTTCATAAAACAAGATGAGCTTAGCCTTTTAGAATATAACCAAGTTTGGTCTTGTCATCTGCATACTCTTTACACTGTCAGGTGGGTAAGGGTAATGATGACATATCATTTTTTCTTGTTTTTTGAGGTAAGGATAACAATCATGTTGGCTATCAATACAACAATTGGACTTATGAGAAAGTGTCTGATGTCCTTAATACAGTAAATGCTAAAGTTTGTACAAGACAATGAGTTATTTTGACAAGTCAACATAATTTATTAATATGACGCCAGGCTGCTGATTTTACCGTACGTGCTCACTTCAAATCTCCAAAAGATTCAAGTAGTACAGTATGGACTGTCTATTCTACACTAAAATTACCAATGAAACACAAGAAGTCTTTTGACCTCTAGAATGTACTTTGAGCCCTTGGCGATTTCTCTTAAAAATCAACCATGTGATGGACATTCCACAACTCCTTCCTAGCATCCATCTTCTTTTGTTTAGATAACCTCCATGCAATATCAATCATAGAATAATACACTAGGGACGATATATCTAAGGTAAAGTGACATCCTCATTATTTGCGACTAACTAGCTATTTTTAGTCTCATCCTTTTCAAGTTACTCATTGTTACTATAGTTTCCTAGCTGCACAACAGATGATGAAAACTATTGGTTAGCTGTCTCTATCTTCCTTCCATAAGGATCTACCATTGATAATTCAATCGTGATATGACTTTACTGAGAAGCTTTTCGTGGATGATCTTCTCCATTATACTTTCTCTCCATTACCAAACATTATTATAGATTTATGTCCTCTGCAAGGAAACATCAATTGTCTTGACATCCATCTTGTCTATGGTCTCTTTGTCCTTTGTTATCCAAAATATGCAAGACAATTTCTTTACCAGAATTTCCCACCCAAACATTTTTTTTTTTGATAAAGTAAGAGATATTATAAATGGCATCAAGAAGATGCAGAAATATAGATACAAAAGATTTGTTAGCTCCAGTACAAAGAGTCCTATACTAACGTTAATGAGCCAACAAAGTCCAAAAAATTGTCAGGGGAGTTTACAGGTGTTAAGGTACTCCAACTTTACAAAAGTAAAAGACATTTAGCCTTAAGGAAGTGGTTTGGAGTTGCTATTCCATAAAACATCTCCTATTTCTCTCATTCCAAATAACCCAAAAAATACATAAAGGGATTAGTTTCCGGATTTTCTTGATGGTTGTACCAAATTTCCAACTATTCCAGTTCAAAAAGGCTTCCTTTAAACTCTGCTGAAACTGGGCAGTGTAGTAGAAGGTGCCTAGTTGTTTCTTCATTTTGCATGCACATGTGGCATCTGTTTACCAAGTGGAAAGATCTTCTACCTAAGTTGTCTTGGGTCAAACATGCTTCATAAAGTGCAATCCAACCGAAACAAATCACTTTTGGGGGTGCTTTTGTTCTCCATATGAGCTTCCAAGACCAGTTGTCCGCCATTTCATTCTGAGCGCAATAGAATAAGTACCCTGATTTAACTGAGTATTGGCCATCTGGTTCTACCTCCCATCTCAAAGTGTCAGATGCTTGGTCATTGTAGGTGATACTTCCCAATCTAGCCATCAAGTTGAGTAGCTCTTCAATTTCCCAATCTTGCATGTTTCTTCTGAAGATTGGGTTCCCACCCAAACATTCAACCAGTACTAAGTCCTGATACCATTACCAGTTGTGTTCTTGATCAAACATTTTCCCTCAGGTCCTCTGCTACTTTGCCTATGGCGTTTTCAGTGTAGTTGTGAGGCTCAGCCATGTGGCTTCATGACTATATGATTTTAACAAGTGTGACATGGTTGTTGAATGCCTGTGTAGGATGAGTGTGAGATTTATTTAAATTTTGAAAATCCCTAATGTCTCTTAAATGTATTAAATGACAAATTATTAAGTGTTGGAATGCAAAAGACCTAAATAATGTGGAATGCATTTGGAGGATTGATATAGCTGAACCCAAATATTAAAGTGCCTGACCATCTCATCTACAACAACAACAACAATACCCAGTATAATCCCACAGAGTGGGGTCTCGGGAGGGTAGTACGTACGCAGGCCTTACCCCTACCCGAAAGGGCAGAAAGACTGTTTCCAGTCGACCCTCGGCTCAAGAAAAGGAAAAGAAAAAATAAAAACAAGACAAAAACAACAGGGCATTAGTAACCCCAGCAGAAATCACCTAAATAATTATGTAAACATAGACCATAAATAGCATGGCATACAAAAGGACAAGATAGGCAACAACAGAAACAAAGGGCATTAGTAACTCCAGCAGAAATCACATAGATAATTTAGAAACCATAAAATATAAGTAAAATGGCATGCAATGCAAATACACAAATCTACTATATAGAGCCCTACCAAACCCCGGCCCTGCCCCGGGGAAGAAGTGCGTGAATATCTAGAAGCCCCTATCCTACAACCCTGATACTAGACCTCCAGCCTTTCCTATGAAGGGTTATGTCCTCGGAAATCCGCAATCTAGCCATGTACTGCCTAATCACCTCTCCCCAATACCTTTTGGGCCTCCCTCTGCCTCGACTCGTGCCAACCACCGACAGCTGCTCACAACTCCTCACCGGGGCATCGGGGCTTCTCCTCCGCACGTGCCCGAACCACTTGAGCCTCGCTTCCCGCAGCTTCTCATCTGCATACTCTTTACACTGTCAGGTGGGTAAGGGTAATGATGACATCATTTTTTCTTGTTTTTTGAGGTAAGGATAACAATCATGTTGGCTATCAATACAACAATTGGACTTAAGAAAGTGTCTGATGTCCTTAATACAGTAGATGCTAAAGTTTGTACAAGACAATGAGTTATTGACGAGTCAACATAATTTATTAATATGACGCCTAAAAGATTATCTCATCTAAAAGATTAAATTGTTTTAAGGAGCACACCTCCGCTCACATGCGAGGATGATTTATTTTTAATGATGACGCACGTGAAAATTGTTTTTGATAATGGGTTTGGGCTAAGCTTGAACCCAGGGCCTTTTGGTATATCTGATGCCATGGTAAATTGTGTTACCAACTCATCTAAAAGCTTAAATTGTCCGAGAGAGCACATGTTTGTTTATTTAATTATATCTTTTTCATTGGTCAGGCACATGAAAATTCTTATTATAATGGGTGACAGCGAGTTAGTTGATTGATTCATATCGTTACAGGTCTTTTAGATTAACTGACCTTCCACATGATATGCTTGGCTTAAGATGTCTCAATATGTACATCTTATGCATGTGTACCAGTAAAATAGAAGGTTAGTTTTAATAGGAAATATGAGGTGTGTATTAGTAAAATAGGAGATTTTTTTAGAGGACGAGATAGGAACCACGGGCGAGATTTTTCAATAGATGAAGAGAGATTTATTCAGAAATTCTCAAATATTTGAATTTTTCTGCTTCAGCAAACTTTGATGCTGCTTCAAGATTGAAGCAGAATTTTAACCTTTTGATCAATTTAAAAATGGCAGGCATGATATAAAGTTTGAATTTGGATCTGAAATAATCGAAATACAGCATTTTTTGTTTTTTTATCAACAAGGTTTCTTGCCCTTGTAGGTTATCACAAGAATCAATTATGGACAAAGTGTCAGCATCAGTGGACTTGCCGGTGCTGTATCTTTGGCTGGAAGCGCAGAAGGCTTATGGTCAGTTGAAGGAGGGAATCAGCAAATGGCTGCTCGATTGATCAATCATTCAGATGTCAAATTGCACCTTAATGAAGAAGTAAAGTCAGTTTCTTTCCTGGGGGAAAATTATCAACTCACTACCATGAAAGGAAAGATTTACCCATGTGGAATAACAGTGGTTGCCACACCTTTAGATGAGCTGAAAATTCACTTTCTTCCAGAAATTTCAATACCTGAGAGGAAATTACAGCACACATATACAACTTTTGTTAGAGGTCTATTAAATCCTGTGAGCACTCCATCTCATGATTTGTTTGTTCTTCACTATAGATGCAAAAATTACTCAAAATAGAATCTCATTATGCTTTCAAAAATTACTAAAAAGTAAAGTGCTACTGTTATTCTCCACTAATTGGGATGGTTTTCTCTGCAAGGCTTATTTTGCTTTAGGTTCCATATCAGATATTCCACAACTGGTGGGCACTGTCGAGACACCTGATGTTCCTTTTTCAAGCATCTCAGTCCTTAAGCAGCATAAGGACAATGATATGACATACAAGGTGTTTTCTCGAAGATCTCTTGATGATGCTTTATTAGATCAGATCTTCAGGTATAATCTTATATGGCTTGCTATTTCATCTTTTATCAGAAGTAGCTGCATTTGAATCCTTTCATCTACATAAGTTGTTTCTCTATAAGCTAAAAATTTGTGTTCCATGCAAAATAGTCATTGAGTTCTTCTGATGCAGCCGTTGGAGTAGCTGATCATCTAGTTTGACTCCTCGGATACTTGTACTAGTGATGTATGTGAGATTTACCAAAAAACTAGTGACGCATGTGAAATTGAGCTTTATTAAAAAAAGAAAAAAAGACAAAAAAAACTAGCGACGCATGTGAGATTGATCAATGATATGTTAGGGTTTGAATTTCTTTGATTCCGTGGTTATTAGATTCTTACAAGGAACTATTGCCTAATCAATTCTCCCAGCTATTGGTTAAATTTTAACTATCACGACTTAGATAATCTCCATTGCCATGGAAACAATTGACCAATCTCAAAATCATTTGTCTAATTCCAACTAAGTACATCAGCCAATATTACTTTAGGTTCCATCACCAAAAGAAAACTAGGAGAAAAGATAAAAGACTACATAATTCATGCGATTCTTTTATGCATCGAGGATTCCTCCTGTTGGAGGATTTATAGAATTATGTACTCTTTTTTCTGTGTACTCTTGGAGAAGTCAAGAGGCATATTATTATGACTTCTGGATCCAAGATTCTTAGGTGGCATGGTGAAAGTTTATCTTGTTACCATTATGGTGAGTTATGTAATATTGCTGCTATGATTGCGGGACTGTACAAGCATCATGGATATCGTACAAGCGATGTTTCTTTTGAAAAGGGGCTCATGGCTCACATTGCCCTTTTATTATGTAGTGCCTTTGTCTTATTAAACCACTTTTTTACTCCTGGAGTGGGAAAATCAATCCTGACTGCATCTGTTCTTAGCATTTGTTAGATTATAGAATCAAATTTGAATCTCTCGAACTTCATCTGTTACGAAAATCCCCATTGTAAATCTAAAGGATTTAACTTTTCCAAAGGATTGATTACAGGCTGAGCCTTTGCATTTTTGTGTTTGCAGTGTCAGAAATGAGACAGTCCGGATAGACTGGGCTGCATACCCGCACTATCATGCTCCTGAGGTATTTGCACCCTTTATCTTGGATGGTCAGCACTTGTACTATGTGAATGCTTTTGAAAATGCAGCTAGCACCATGGAAACTAGTGCTGTTGCTGGTGAAAATATCGCAAGGCTGATTCTTTCCAGGCTTACTGGCCAAAAACACTTGAGTTCAGTGAAATTGGAAAGCTTTGGTGATGACGCATATGA
This sequence comes from Nicotiana noctiflora, assembly GCA_032618575.1. Taxonomy (NCBI): domain Eukaryota; kingdom Viridiplantae; phylum Streptophyta; class Magnoliopsida; order Solanales; family Solanaceae; genus Nicotiana; species Nicotiana noctiflora. Next base: position 6,861 of record JASVEL010006559.1, on the reverse strand, counting down.
TGTGCATGCAGACTTGTGAGTCGAAATCACTTGCCTTTCTCCATACATGTAAAATATGCCAGAGTTTTCAGGTGTTGAGTGCCTAAATTTTTTACTTGCTATACAATTGTGGTGTATCCATGTCCTAATAAGTTCAGCTGTGAAGTATATGTTTCTTTATTCTCTCTTTCTTTATCCGGATGTGGATAAAATGACATACAGACCACCTTTGTCATATATTGCATACATGATAGATATCATATTCATGGAATACGATTTACTTTCAAGATGCCGTGGTGTTGAAATGGTAGATGTAGGAGTGCCAAACGGGCTGGTCGGGACGGGTTGGGTCGGATATGGTTCAGGTCGAAATGGGTAATGAAAAAATTGATCAATTATTCGGCCCGACCCATATTTAATACGGATAAAAAACGGATTAACCGGCGGATAATATGGGTTACCCATATTATCCATGACTTCTTGTATATGATCACTTTTGGGAGAACTTTTAGTCTCTTTAACTTGAGGAACCTCCAATTTGAGGCTTTATAAATATAAAAGTTAGATGCATTGGTTATTCATTTTCTAAATGGATAATATTGTTCTTATCTATATTTGACCCATTTTTAAAAATTTAATTATTCAGTCTATTTTTTGTGAATAATATGGGTGTTTAACTGTTTTCTTTGAACCATTTTACCACCCCTAGGTAGATGCACCTTCCAGTATAGCTACCTTGTTACGACTTCACTCCAGTCATCACTAGTCCTGCCTCACACTAGATAGATATCATATTCATAGAATACGATTCGCTTTCAAGATGCGTTGGTGGTGAAATAGTAGATGCACCTTCCCGTATGGCTACCTTGTTATGACTTCACTCCAGTCATCACTAGTCCTGCCTTCGGCCTCCTCCTCCTTGTGGTTAGCTTATATAGTGTGACGGACGGTGTGTACAAGGCCCCGAACAGATTGCTAGAGTAAGCCGGAGGAAGGTGAGGATGGTCATCATGCCCCTTATGCCTCATGCGACACACGTGCTACGATGGCCGGGACAAATGGCCTCGCGGGATCCATGTTTCTATGACATGAGCGCGAACTTAATGAGAAACCAAAGATTGATTGATTGATTGCAACTTCTAATTGATAAAAGCTTAGGGTACTCTCCACTGAACTAGGGAGGAAAAAAATGGTATTTATTAGAAATCTATTATGAATAGAATTCTATTTGGAGTGAATGTCTATCTTGTGGAGAGTTTTACTTTGTGACTAAGTCATATTTCTCCTATAAATAAAGGGGTCTTACCCCATTGTAAATCATCCCAAAATTCAATAAGAATTCCCTCTCTCTTTCTCTCCAATAATGTTCTTGTTCTTTTATTATTTCATAACACGTTATTAGCACGAGACTCTAACCAATTGAGTTGTAACTTTGGGATTGAGCATAATGATTGTCAATTGTTTCATGAACTTCATTCATGATTAAAATTCTGGATTTAAGGTAAGTATTTTACTTTTCTCTTTCAAATTCTTGAAATTCTATAATTTGATTTTATATATAGGCAAAGACAACAAAGTTTGATTATAACTCTAATGGAGTTTATAAGAAATTACACCCACATGAAGTGGTAAAATTTCTATGCCTTGCCATGATTAAATTCATGTATAATTGTGGGCAAAGAATTGAAAACCCGTCCCATTGAATTTGCTCCATTCTCATTCCCTTTAGAGAATGTGATAGCAGTATGTAATAAGTCTGAAAGAAGACAAAATTATTACCATGAATAATCAATAGATATGGACGTGGCAATAGACGAAATCATATCGTCATCATTGTGGTAATGAGAACAATAAGTATTCTCAAAATAATCCTTCACTCTGTGAAAGTAATATTTGTCATCGATTTGACATGAGATTTTATAAAGCACATATAGATGATTATGGTCCATTCATGATGTGAATGTGACAACATCTTACTTATAATACATATTCATTCTTCAGAGAGAATATGAACGTGCTAGTGGTAGTGAATATACCACCCTCACTTCTAGAAGAAGGTTTGAGATGATACCATAAATAATGTCATTATTATGGCATGAATGGTCATTGGCCACGTACCTATTGTACGCCAAAATATTTTAGCATTATGATTATTACAAGACAACGGTAATGCAAGAAACAGATCTTGCATATAATTTTGACCATACACATAATGGTATAAATTTCTCTTTAAAAGAGATATTCACCATATGGGTGTTGATGATTATGTGGTACTACAAATTAATTGAGAGCTCTAGAAGAGCCAATTACCATTATTTTGGAGAAACACAATTAATTACCAATAAGGTATTGTGTTGTAGTACGTCTCAAAGAAACTTATTCAGTTTCCAAAGTATACGCGAAAGCGGTTGATTATATTGAGACTATAAATAAATGAAAGATTTAATATCTTCTATTACTACAACTTGTAGCGGGATAATATGTATGTAAAAAGCTACCCGCTTTATCTCCAATTTGTACTACATAAACAAAAGAATACCACAATGAAGTGTATATTTTGTTGATATAAAACTCATATCATAATAAACTTGGAGTTTATTTATAATTGCACACATCATGGTGTAAATCTGAAATTTATCAATATTGACAATTTATTCAGTTGGCATAATTGATTTACCCATATCAATTTAAGTATGATGTGCAGAAATAAAGAAAATTTACATGGGTAAATATTAAAGAACTAGAAAGTTCTTTACGAATTCTTTTATGTGCCTGTTCTCATTAATTAATATACCAACTAAAAGTGGGATTGAATCCCATGAATGCTGGAAATATCAAAGGTGAATATGGGCTCATTCACCCGCCATGTATACCACATAAGATGCATCTATGAGATGGTTACATGTGCAATTATTATTAACCCGCAACCTGGCCGGTGTGTGCGAGGTAACTTGCTCAATCATTTAATTTAGAGCATAATTTCCAGATTTTCTATTCAAGAAGTTCATTTTGATAAGTTGGTCTACATCATAGCTGTTTTAGCAAAATAATTTATTGAGTGCCTCCACTTAATATCTAAACTATTGCTTATGAGAACAAAGTTATATATATCAGTTTGATATACATTATATACGAAAGTATATTATTTGCTCCCCTCACAAGTGGTTCAGGGTCAGGAACCAAATAATTCCATCTTATTATTATTATTATTGATGTGCGGTGTATATTTTGATTAACACCATAACACACAAAGATGTGTTCTCAAAGTTGAGGAAACAAGTTAGTTTTTCTAACATGAGGGGGAGACAAGATACAACAGTTGAGAAAAGTTACATGGAATAAATTATCATTTATACATCGAGATCCTCGAATAAAATAATATGAACTTGAAGTTCATAAAAGGATAATTCATGTGCAATTTATTGCAAAGCATGCGAGACGCATTTGCTGATCCAAATAAAGTAACTATATTCTCATTGCAAATGCTCATATTATGTCCTAGAAGGACAAAGTCTATGGTTAGCTTAAAGCGTATAGACAATCAGTTTCAAATAAACTTCTTGATAAAGAAGATAAGCAGATGATCAAAATGATCATAATAAAGGAGGCAAGTGATATAGAAGATCACATGACATAACACTTCATAATATCTCATGAGAGATTCAGGTACTTGAATAATATATGAATGAAGAGATTTCTATGTTATGTCATTACGAAATACATTGAAACTGATATAAAATCTTTGTCGACGTCAACCTTCAAGAAACTAGTGTACAAGATTGAGATGCGAAGGCTTAAGGATGTGAATTGATGCTCTCATCAGGGGGAGTTAATGCGCGTTGCACTCTTTTTCCCTTACAAGGTTTTGTCCCACTAGGTTTTCCTTGCGAGGTTTTTAACGAGGCAACCAAAGGCGTATTATTAGATATGTGTACTCTTTTTCCTTTTCTAGATTTTTTTCCCATTGGGTTTTATTTTAGTTAAGGTTTTAACGAGGCACATTATCATTGAATAGACATTCAAGGGGGAGTGTTATGAATAGAATTCTATTTGGAGTGAATGTCTATCTTGTGGAGAGTTTTACTTTGTGACTAAGTCATATTTCTCCTATAAATAAAGGGGTCTTACCCCATTGTAAATCATCCCAAAATTGAATAAGAATTCCCTCTCTCTTTCTCTCCAATATTGTTCTTATTCTTTTATTATTTTATAACAAAATCATAGTTCAAGTTTTTGGTGGGTGAAAAAATGTACATAAATTTCCTCATAAAAAAAAAGAAAAAAAAAACCGTCTTCCTAAATTATAGTGAGGTAAAACTTAAAAGTGCTTTTATTCGGGGATGTAAGTGAACTTGAATGTTCTTTAGGTTGTACTAGGGCGGCTTATCGGGCGATCATTTATATATTTGTGTTTAACGGTTCGACTTATCGATTATCGGCTTTTACATGTACTTAGGGGTATGCATTTGAATCGATTTATCGATAAATCGAATCGATTATTTGTTATCGTTTCATCGATAAACGAAATCGAAAAAATCGAAACCTTATTGAAACGATAACGATAAGCATATGTACAAATCAATAATCGATAAGTAATTATCGATAAGGGTCAAAATCGAATCGATAAATCGAATGCACACCCTTAATTATTTCATCTACCACATTTAAGGAATGATCATATTTATAGCTCAAGGGAATGAAGTTCAAATTAATGGAAAATAGAATTAGCAGTGATGATGTATTTTTATTTTTTTAATACCGTAGGAGTGTTTGTGACATATATTTGATCCCTTACTTTAGTTTTGTTGCATATGTTTGTTGACACAATTTTTATGTTATAAACAATGTTCGTCATATTTTAGCTTCTTTTTGTCCATATTAGTTAGGTATGTTTATAGCGATATACTTTCCGTGGAATCCCACAAATTTTCTTATTGGTGTAATCGATAACCGAATCGATAAGTCCCACAAATTTAATAAATCGAAATCGAAAAAATCGAAACCTTATTGAAATGATAACGATAAGCATATGTACAAATCGATAATCAATAAGTAATTATCAATAAGAGTCAAAATCGAATCGATAAATCGAATGCACACCCCTACATGTACTAATCTGCTATCCATTTGGTAAGATATCGGTTGGTTTGGTACAACATTAGTTGTCAGTTATCGGTTGGTATATTCGTCTGGAAAGTGGCCAATAAAATATATGCTAAAAATTCATTTTGGTTGGGATCACCTGGGGCAGATCTACCTTAGGCGAAGAGGTGTCACGTGACACACTTCATTGGGAAGTTTTACTAAATATATATTATATGGTTGAATGTCGGAAAAAAATTAGCACAAATAAAATAAAGTTACACTACTAGTAAAAGATTTAAGCAGGTATTCTATTCGAGCATCGAGCGCTTCAATTTTAAAAATGAGGTCCCGAGTTCGAAGGCGCACATCATCATTAATTGTTTTAGTATTGTTGTGTTTAAGATACACCAGCTGGATTTGAGCTATTGACCATTTAGTTTTTAACAAAATCTTCCATAAGTAATTCGACTATTTTTTTTTTCTTTCTGTTCATCTGTATTCTCGACGATAAAATTTATAAAAATAATTTGCAAAATCAAATCAATGATAAGTATTTTATTAAACGTTTGATACCTTATGTAAACAAAAAGTATTCCAATGAGTTGATTTTGAATGCATTTCAGAAAATGAAAATTTGTAATAATATGCTTGAGTTATTAATATGATTCAAATCGTGTTCTTTTTCTAATGGATGTAGCTCTATTTAAACTATAATACTTGTTCTTTGGGTGTGCGCATTGGTTGTATAACAAAATATTGATAGTATAAGAATTGAGAAGATAATATTCATATAAAAGAATCAAATGTAGAAATATGATAAGCTTTCAATCTCAATTATGATTTATTCAAAGCTTCAATCGCACCTCATACACAAGAACATCAAAGAAGAATATATATTCTAATATTTATTTTTAAAATTAGTACTTTAATTGAATAAATATCTTAACTAAAAGGATTAAAATTGAAGTGCTTTGATAAACCCGAGAGAAATTGAATTCTGATTGCCTTTATTAAAGACCTATATTAGTATTAGAGGTATACATAAGTTAGGTTGGTTCGATTTATTATTTAATACAAAGACTTGAAATAAAAACTTGCTTCATCATACGTTACCGTAATAAATTGAGAAACCCAAAAAGATTCAAAAGAAGTCTTATACAAGTAATTTAATAATTATACTTTTACTTGATTTTAAAATTTTAAATATTAAAAAATACTTTTAAATATTATCTATTTTCAATGTTAAATTTATTTTTAAATAAAATAAAATTATTTTCAAATTATAAATATACTTTTAACTATTCCGGACGTAAATAAACTTAAAAAATTAACAGTTACTAGACGGTAATTTGTTCAAATAGAGAAGAAATTAATAGACAAAAAATTAATTAATTTCAACCTTTTAATTTAGTTATATTACATAACTCAAATAACGAAAGGATTTATGTACGGTAGTAATTTTAAAGTCCTGTTTAGTTTACCTAGTAATATAACCTAACTCTAACAAATTTATATTATAATACTTGCAAATTGTTCTGAAACCCCAAGATATTTGTTACCAACTAATCAACTATCATCTCTTCTACTATTACCTAGAATAGTATACATATGGCAATTAGCTTTGCATAATTTTAAGATCATCACCTTTTTCTGATATATGTGTATTCATCTATATTGGAACTTCCTTTAAAGGGTTCCAATATTAATTTACTTCAAATTCTTGTATATTAGATATTTTTAAAAGACTACCACTCTATACGGGTCAAATAATGAAAAAGAGAATAGTTAATATTAGGA